>WYDF02118306.1:0-10207 GCA_009867245.2 Adranes taylori
TCTTTTAAATTTCTTACCAAGAAAAATAAAAAAAAATTTTTGCGGCAAATTCTTCCTTATGACCCCCTCTTCGAATGCAAATACAAAAAGGTTGGGCAGCCGTGCCATGTGTTATACCATATCAGAACTGTATCTTTATCATTTTTGTCGGCATACAGAACTTGTTGTGAGATAGCATGGTTGAACTGAATGTTTGACATGTGCCAAGACTCATAGTCAACGATGATTTAAGAATTAACATTTTTTATTACTCTCCGAATTGATTTCTGCGCGAAACTTTCCGGTTTTCAGTTTTAATTTGGATATTAAGAAACCTTGAGGCATAAACTCTATGTTGTCTAATTTAACATATTGCATAACAACATTATTATGTCGACTGTCGTGGACCAATAATGGGCCTGTGTGATGCTGACCACTCGATATGCAAACATGTTTCTTATCTAGTTTATAGTAGAAAAATGTTATAAAAACTAGGCCGCTTTGTTATAATCATTTACTACGATTTTTCTGCCTTACAATGTAAAGTTGTATATGTCATACTCATGAAAATGATATCAATGCATTAAATGACAGTTCATTTTTATATAATTAAATGCAACGCAGTCGACTGCTTGTTAATTAGATTGAACAGAATATTTATGTATTGCTATGCATGTAATCTTTATAAAGGAATGTTATTTTTTGTTATGGGAAAACATCATGGTACTATGAATGTCAAATTTAATTGTTATAAAGAGTGTCTCATAATAAAAGCAAAAAAATAAAATGAAAGTTTTTTTGAGAAAAGATCGAAATATTTATTTAATCATAAAGTAGACATTTGCAAGTTATGTATGAACAGCACATCTGATAAATGTCCTCCTTGGCTTTGGTCGCACATCTTTGGTGGCACAGGCGTTCTTTTTACAAAATTATCAATCACAGTTTGGCATAAATATGCTTGGATTTTACTGATACAGCGCCTAATCTCGTCCTTCAAGGCTTGATTGGTCGTGGAGTTATTAACATAAACTTTTGACTTAAAAAAAATCCCAGAGAAAGAAGTCCAAGGATGGCGACCAATTATGGTCCCCTAAATAGGAAATTTGCAAGACCAAGGAATGTCTCGTGAAATTATGCCATTCTTCATCTATTGAAATCAAATGTCGACACTTACACCATCTATTTGAGGAACAAAAAATTGGATTATCATGTCTCGATACCGTTCGCCATTGACTGATTGTGCATTTCCGGCAGCGTCTTCAAAAAAAAAATGGTTCAATGGTGCCTCCAGTCCAAAATCTACACCAAACAGTGACACTTTTTGAATCAATCTCCTTCTCATGAAACACATGTGGGGCTTCCTCACTCCAAATGCGTTAATTTTTCTTGAAGCCATTAATATAAAAATGAGCATCACTGAAAATGATATTGTTAGAAAACTCACCTTCACTTGCTGTTATTCAATGACCCAATTGACGAACACTCTTCGCTGTGCATGGTCTATAGGCTTTAGTTTTTGAGTCAGCTGGATTTTGTAGGCATAAAGACCAATTTATATATTTTTTTAAATTCGGCTACATTCTGGCGAACAACTGTGATATTTTCTGCTGAACGACCTGGAGGAACACGTGTCGATGGTAAGACATTAGTATTTGGCCCAAACCTCTTGAATTTTTCCATTATTATCTTCAAAGATAAATTACTTGGAAGATTTTATCTTCCAAGAATTGGGCACAATTTGCGAACCATGACAATCAAACTTTCACCATTTTTGAAGTAATGTTGAAACAAAAAGAATGCATTCTTGTGCAATGCTGGACTGGAATCAAATTTGCTACGGGAAAATTCATCACCTTAATAACACTCTTGGACACTTCAGAAACTTGTTTATTAAAACGGTCACTGTCGGTTTCTGGGATATCATCGTTTTAACAATAACAAGTGACACATTTCTATAGAACCATCCACTGGTCTTTTGTAAAGACTTAAAAGACGACGACCCTCGTAATTTATATTAAATTTCAAATTTTGAGATCCTGAAATTGATTTAGCTTAATTTTTTACAAAATTTAGTAAGTGAATAATTTGTACATAAAATTAGGTTCGTTGGTGGAAGTAATATTGATTGATCGAGGCCAATATCCTATAGAACATCCTTTGTATTTGCATGGAAACAGTGATCGTGTGATCGGTTTGTAAAAATTGAGGCAAGGAGGACAAATTATTTCCAGTTTTTGCTATCAGGCCGCGGGACGATTTTCAATTTTCAGCAACGAGGCCACCGGGAAATTCTCGCTGGTCCGCCGAATGAGTCCTGCACTGTTCTTGTGTCAAATTGTTATTAATTGTAAACTGTCTATCATCGAAATGTCATAGGGGTTTGTCTGCCAAGGTATAACATCAAAAATGGTGCCAAATTTAAATTTTCCGCTCCTACTGAGACACGCTTTATATATTTATTGCACACACAAAGCATGGCCGCAAAACTCAGGACATTTAAAGCAGAAAATTTGTCAATGGATTCACCAGTCCATCTTTAATGTTCTGAAAGTTAGATAATCTATAATTCTCTAAGTATACTGCAAAAGTTAATCCATTTTATGATGTTCACTACATCTTATACTTTTTTAGCAATTTATCACTCAATCACTTCAACGCAATTACTTCAGTTAGTGCTGCACTTTCGATTAACACAGGCATGCACGATTAGTAGTACTTTTACATTTAATATCCTATTGATTATGATCCAACATTAGTAACAAGATACCGAGTTTTGCGACCAACGGCTATTTATCGATTCTCCCATTCTTGTTATCGAAAAACACTCGTTACATACTCGGAGATTGTCTAGCAACATTAATATGTTGTCTGCTGGTGTGTCCACACGTACTCGTGACCGTAATGAAATCTACTTTAGCAGAGCAACTAAGGAGTCCCAAGCCGATGTTTTTTTGGGTTTAGCTTGGTTATTAATAATGTACTTTAATATCTGTGTTTTATTTCTTTGGGTTATATACAACTATTATAAATGATAATGTGTACCCGGGTAGGTATTTATTTAAATCTCATGACGATATAAATTTTGGAAGATTTAGGTTTTTTTAGCTCATAGATCGTATACAATTATGTCAAAACCAACTCATTCTTATATTCATTATGAGAAGCATTGAGGAGAAGAATAATTAGAATGGTGGACAAGTCAACACCGGGTGAGGTAGTTTTGCAAGAATGTGGGAAGTATAAATGTTGGAATAAAGAAAGTACTGAGGTATGAGAGAAAGGTTATGGTGGATGAGAATGGGAGATTGGTGAAACTGATCTATTTGAACCGTGTGAAAATGACAGAAGGGAAAGATGTTTAAATGAATGGGCAAAAGAGAGGAAGAAAGTGTATGAAAGAATAGGATGGCCTATGGAAATCTGTAAATGAAGTTAAGATAAGGTTGAATAATATTGAGATGCAAAAAAGATGGAAAAAATTAAGGAATGGATGATATAATAGGAAATATTTTAGTATAATGAATGGGGAGAGAATGCTAGAGTATATTATAGCAAATGAAAGCACGAAATCAAAGAATGATTGCGCGATTTAGATGTGAAAGTGAGGAAAGGGGAAACAGGTATTGAATGGATGAGTGTGAAAGAATATGTAGAATATCTGGAAGACATAAGGAAAAGTGAAGTGGAAACATTGGATGAAGCATTTACGGCATTGAATATAAGAATGTTTTTGAGCGGAGGAATAAAAGGAATAGGGATAATGGAAAAAATATATTGAGGAGAGAAGGAAGAAGGGAATTGAGGGGAAGAAATGAAGTAATGGAGAAAACTCCTTGTTCCTTCTGTAATAGGACGCGCGATAGCATCATATTTTATTTTAAACAAAATAAAATTTTACATTTGATGTACCATAATTTTTCTAGAACATAATGCTCTTACATGAAACTCGATTTAATAAATTTATCAAGTCGGACTGATTTTTCAAATCCGGCCCATTCAATACTTATGAAATAAAAAATATATGAATTCGAGAAAAGTCATGAAATTATATTTAGAGGGTCGAATGATTCGGCCGAAGGATTAAAGTATGTAAATTGTATATGCCTGACTTGCTGGCATAGAAATTTTGTTATTGACTATGAGACGATGATTTAATTTTGTAGGTGAAAAATTAAATCGGGCTTGCGTTGTGACGCTTTATTTATGTATGGCTTGTTATATTCATGTGTGCGAAATGCTCACTCTGACGCGAATATTTAGTCTTTTATTCTTTAGAGTATTATTGCTGATAACGAGCGAAATGATACTCGAAGTAACCAGAACAATACCCAGAATGCGTTTTGTTGAAATTGGCTTGGATCTGTATTTTATTTGAAAACAGAGATCTTTCGTGTCTGGCTTCGCTGGCGGTAACTAGGCAGGCTTTAGTCGAAATTTCTACTAAAAACGTTAGGAAGGAAGAAGTTTTCTCTAATCAGAAGCATTCTTTAGGACATTACAAATTTTAAGGAACAAAATCGCGTAATATCCCCCAAAAGAATCTAAGCTCTATGATTCTATGACAAGGAGCTCTCCAATCAGATTTAGCGCGCCAACGGGCAAGGAGCTGCATTCCCCCTTCTACTGCGGACGATAACCAATCAATCGACCGACGGCGGCAACTTTTGCGTGGAACGCGTTTAAAACAATAGAAAAATCTGCTTTGTCTAAGGTAACGCCCACAAAGTTCATTAAATTAATTAAAAGTTGTTTGTCGAAAATACGATATCATTGAACTCTTAGCCAGACGAGGACACGCGAAGTTCCATAAATCTATTAAGAGTTGTTTGTTTCAAAATCGGAGGTTGTAAAAATCCCTCTGCAGACGGAGCAATGAACGCAAGTTCACCGACCTTATAAGGGCTGCTTATTCGAAAATCTGAAATCGTCAAATGCGAAATTCTATAATAAAAAAATTGGCCGAGAAGATCGGGCACCATAAAAGAGAACGAAAAATTTCTCTCTCTTTCTCTCTTGCTATGTTTTTTTTGCTCGTATTCTACATACGAGGCAACTCACAAAAAATGCGAAAAACATCTGATTAAAACCAAAGGCTATAAATCGCCTTAATCTCTTCTGACATATGTTCTCATTCTAGTTGAACAAAACAACAGAAAGAACGGTCATTCAAACGCGCGCGATATTCATTCTCCATCTCGTTTCTCTGCTGGCTCTCTCTAACACACGTGAATGCGAAACGTCGCTGTGTGGTTTTGCGACAGTTGACTCTAACTCCCTCTCTCCTTTGAGCTGCAACGCGAGGCTGAGTATGTTTTACGAGCGGCTCTGACTCCGTCTTCTCCCCTTTTACGTGCATAAAGAAAATGAGCATTGTTTACGTGGACCATACATCGTAAATAATTCCGTCGGTAGCATGAGTTTAGTTAAATATGATAAAATTTATAAATGCTTGATTTGTTTGCTTAGCTAACTAATTAGCTGATGAGTGCTTGATGTTTTATATCGATATTTGTTGGAGGCTAGCCGATAACACTTCTTGTGGGAGGAAAACTAGCAGATACGATAGGTTTTGGGTTTTTTTAATTTTTATGTTCGCTTATATTTTATTTACAAAAATAATCACTTTCTACTTTTGTAACGTACCATCTGCAATTTGTTTTGTAACATTACGCTCTTTGAACACTTTGTATACGTGCATTTTTATTATTCATAGTTGGCCATTTAACAATAAATTAAAACTAATTATACGCATACTGACCCCGTTTTAATGTCAAGATTGAACAAACGAAATATCAGCATATTTTGCAATCTAATATAAACAGTTTTATCATGATTTACTTCTCAGACCACTACTTCTAATTTAACGCATATTTATAAATTGAATATATAACATTTTTTTGATTAACCCAAAATATATTCGGAGCTATTTTTGATATCTATTTTATAGTTACAGCATTCGTATTCAGTTGTTTTGTTTCTCCATGGGAAGAAATTTGTGGGTGTTAAATGATGTGTTGATTTAAGTGACGCATTTTAATGTATTATACTATTTAATTGTAATTGTTTAAATACATACTATTAATTAGTGATATTTTTAATATGTAATACATTTAGAGTTAGTAAATACATTTCAGAAGTTACAAAAAGTGATTCTAGTTCTAAATTTTTATATAGTCTTAACGATTGGATCAATGCTGTAGGTAATTTTGTTTTTAATGCGACTTATTGGATTTTGTCTTTGCATAAAAGTATTGAATTCTAAACTAGTAGATCCAGTTATAAGATACGACACTTAGGACTAAATAGATCATTTTTTCTTTATGAACTATATCTGCAGTAACTGGGAAAAACTAGTTAAGTTGATTTGTCACTAAAAATTGATAGCTTTTAAAATTGACGGCAAATATGGATTTTCTGGGTTATTTATAAAGGTACCTCAGACAATTCTTTTCGCTGTTTAGGACACCCAACGAAATGGATTCTCTAAAATATTTAACAGAAAACCTTACAAAATCTGTTTTGGTATATAGGACATCGAAGAAACGTATTTTTTTATATCAAAATCAAAATATTTAAAAAAAACTCTTTCCGTGTATAGGCACCTGAACCCAAAAACAACAGGTTTACTGAACTATAAAACAAAATAAGTCATATCATTTTTTTCGGCCATTGTAAAGAAAACTGGGTTTTTGAGGTATATATCGAAATATGTCAGAAAATCGTTTTCTGGGTGCAGGATTCCAAAGAAAATGAATTTGGTAAAGTATTTATGAAAGTATCTCAGGAAACCATCAGTGAAGAATCTATCAAGATAACTCTGAAACTTCTTTTCGTTGAAATCCGAAGAAAATGAATTAGCTATAGTATTTATGAAAGTGCAAGGATTTTCTGAGGGAGCATTTATCAAGATAACTCGGAAAGTTCTTTACGGTGTACAGAACACCGAAAAAAATTGTTTTTCTTAGGTATTTATCAAGATATCTCAAGAAATCCTTTTCAGTTTCTATATAAGACACAGAAAATAATGGATTTCTTAACTATTTATCAAAATAATGCAGAAAACCTTTCTCGGTGCGTAGGACACCGAAATGAATTTTCTGACGCTCAAATAGATTTCCTAAGATTGGAATAGATTTTCCACACAACAAAAATGATTTTATTATTAATTTGGTAAATACCTTCCATTATTTTTGGTGCCCTATACAGCGAAATAGATCCTGTGAGATTTTCCTGGAGAATCCTCAAAATATCTGAGGAATTTCAATCATTCTCGGTGTCCAGTACACCGATATAGGTATTTTGTTTAATAGCTTGCAAAGTTCATTTTGGCTATAAATGTTAGCAGTCATCCTATCGTCATCCATTTTACAGTCGTTTTCTAACGATAAATCAACTTATTTAGTTTTTCTCAATTGGTGTAGATATAAAGTTATTGCTTTCAGTATATAGCAGATTTGATGGCAGTCTTACTTATCTTTTAATTTTTTTCTCTTTCAGACGATTTTAATGATTGCTTTATGGCGTCCCACCGCACAACAAGATCGTTCCACATCTTCGTTCCCGCTCGGTTACTATTCGTCACTACCGCACCAATTTATTTGATGTCTGTTCCACTATTCGTAATGATTCAGGAGTACAATTTCGACTAAAATTGCATTTATATTACACGCATTTCTTTCTGTAAACTGTTAGTCAAAATTAGTATCAGATTAGGAATTTGAAAATGTCTTACAAGCAGAGTAATGGAAATTGTACGAGTAGTACTAGAATTACGGATAGTCGAGTTTATATGACCGATTTAAGTTATCCGAAACGCTTGGCGTCCATTGAATCTCATGGCTCAATTGGTGAAGGTAATATTTTTAAATGTTTACTATATTTATAATCGAATAAGGGAAATCTTTAAAGTTTAAACAATTACTAAAAATTACTATAATTGTGTAATCAATTACAATGAAATTAAATATATGGATGGTATTACTTTGTAAGAAGTATGTAACTATTTATTAAGTGAGTTAATATTGACATTTAGGAAGTTCAAATTAGCTTGAAAAATGGGAGGTAGGATGCGCTTATTTCTGGTATTGGTGGTAGCCTTCATCAGTATCCTCTGGTTTTTACATATAATAAACATATAATAATTCAAATAAAAGAATTTGAAGTTAGCTAGACAGCCGGAGGTGGTGTATCTCGTATCTCTATCTCGGAAACAAATGAAATTATACGAGATAAAATCAGAGGGTCCTGACGAAGGCTACCACCAAAGTCAGAAACGCACGAATTTTTCCTGCCTCCCATTTTTAAGCTAATTTGAACTTCCTAAATGTCAATATGCAGTTTTTGAAATATTTAACTCACTTAATTACAATTTTTAATGAATATATTTAATTAAATTGATAGATTAAAAATAATAATAGATTAAATAATTTGTTTAAACATGAAAATATTTATTGTATTGTACTTTTAAACTGTTTAACTACATATGACTTGGTCTTAAAAATGAAAGTATATTATAATTTGAATTTTAGAAAATCAGGGAAAATGTTTATTGAATCGTCTTTTTGGCCAAGTACCTGCACGTTTAGTTCTCTACATGTTATCTTGGAGCGGATTTCTTGTCTCTTTTATGATGCGCACTGATATCAATATAGCGATCGTAGCAATGGTGAAAGAACCGACGAAAACAAAATTTGCGATGGTGAATGCGAGTCTTGTTGGACAAAGCGAAGATTATTGCTATGATGTTCAAGTGGATGCTGGAGATGATATTCAAGCTCAGAAAGTTGTAAGAATAAATGTATTTTACTGGAAATATCATTAATTGTTTGTTAGAATCAATTCTTATTTTGAATTATATTTACCGGGATTGAAAGGTTGACAGGAAATATGTTGACCGAATCAAACTGATTACATATTTTTAAATGTTTCAAATAAAATACTTCCAGAAAACGTCTAATTACTTTTAAAAAAATTGTCTGCGCTTTATATTAGAGAAACAAATGTGGTTTATTTTCTGGTACCGAGAAAGTTGTTACCTGGACAGATTTTCAAATATCTGAAAGTGGCGCACAAAAATGTTCGATTGTCTTAAAGGTGTGGGATTGTTTTGTACCAAAAAAAAACTTGGCTATAATTGCTATATTGGTAATAAACAATAACTAAAATTGATAATTCAAATAATCAAACATTATCAGCCATGAAAAACTAAAACTACAATAATTTAAAATCTTCTTCATCTCTAGTCATCTCTACACTACCCCCCTCTCAGCTTAGCGATAATTGATCTGCTTGTTTTACTGGAACGTGTACTCTTCCTTCTTGATGTTCTGGTGTTAACTTTCCCTGTGTCGGCAGTGTCTCAAACGTTGAACTTGAGTTTACAGGATCTGCTGCTAAAAGTAGTGCTGGTTTTAAACGGTCCACTGATATTGTGTCTGGTTATTTTGTTGTTATGTGAGATTATTTTAAATGGGCCCTCGTACGTGGCTTGCAAGAGCTTTATATATGAATCGACACGAACGAAAACATGCGAGCATTTATATAAATCAGGAAATAAAAATGTATCTAGTGTAACGTGTGTACGATGATCTCAAGGCCTGATTTGATCGAATGTTTGTCGGAAAAATGTTTCAAAATATAGAGATGTTGCATCTAAATTCGCATGGCAGTTTGATTTCGCTTCCGTATACAAGTGTTCTTGGCGAGTATGCGGTCTAGTTGATTGCTGAACGCATCTATCCAACGTATAGAGTCAACGGGCCGACAATATCTACATGATTACGATGGAAACGAATCTTGGGTGTTTAGATTTGAGCGATAGATAAATGAACATTGCAAGACACTTTATTCCTTTGGCATTTAATGAGTCTATTGCTTAATACTTTTGCTCATATTAGGCCAAACAAATCGTTCACGAACTAAACTGCGAGTTTTTCGACCGCCCGGATGAAGTAATTATGTAATTAGTTGAATACGGCTCTGCGCAACTGTCTCGGAATTACCGGGCGTGAATTTTTATCACAAATGATTTCGGTATCTGAATTAATCATTTTCTTTTTCGACTACTGTTTGGAATTATTTAAATCTCGAAGTTCGATCCGTTTTCTTGCGCGCGCGCGCGCGCTAATTGTTTGAAATCTAAAATGTTCGATTACTTTTTTGAATATCGTTGTATTGGCCCCGTAAAATCTAATGTATAAAATTGTTGTAGACAGGTGACCAAAAA
>WYDF02118317.1:0-10207 GCA_009867245.2 Adranes taylori
ACCCGTCTCCACTTCTTTACATGCAATTACGGTGTGTATAAAGCAATATTTAAAAATATATATGCGGTGATAAAATAACAACAAAAACAGCGAAAATACGGAATACCCGCTTTCCTTATTTTCGCTGTTTTTGTTGTTATTTTATCACCGCATATATTGTTTATATATTGCTTTCTACACACCGCAATTGCATGTAAAGATAATTCAATTCACAGAGGTTAATAATGAATTCACAAACTCGGGAAGGGTACATTCGAATATCTTGGTGCAGGTGGTGGGTACGGTATGAGTGTTGGAAGTCACCAATGCTGCGTAACATCTCAGAATACGTTGATGTTACTGTTACTCACTGGTTAATATTAGCATAAACCAGAGCTCAGCACACATGTAAAGCCCCGGAATATGTTGACGTTAGAGTATTGACACTGATATAAGCCAAATCACACATTCTAGTAAAAGGTTGTAAGGAACTTTCGGAACATCCCGAAATACGTTGGTGTTGTCGAGTGACTAATTCTAGTGTACACCAAAGCTGAGCACCCATACAACGCTCCGGAACTCGTTGACGTTGCCCGTGCACAACAATGATACAAGCCACACCTATACACTTTTTTCAGGCTGTGTGTGAAGGAATCACTATATAACGCCTTGGAGCACATCGTCGTTATTTTTGACTGGAAACAGGTAGCGGAAAGGAGTGAAGCTATACTGGCTGCTGATGGTTGAAGCTATGCTTGTTACTGCTGGCTGTTGCTGGACGGTCTGTGGACGGGCTGTTGCTGAACGGTTCGCAAGGAACTTATTTTAAATGTTCAAAAATCTCGCTTTTATAGAAAGAGTTTTGCACGGCACGGGTCGTGTGTTACCGTCACGCGTTTTTATTTCCGTGACACGGTCCATACACACAAACCTATGTAACCCTCGGTCTTATCCCTACCACCTGTGTCTAGATAACACACAACCATTCAAATACTCTCCGCGCGGCTTTCTCATGCTTACACAGAACGCGGAGTTTATGCGCTAGGTGCAGGAGCAATCAGTAATAATGCGGTATATTCTGCCAGCCTATTTATTATAATAGCAAACGGCGGGCTACATCAATCTGTCCACCTATGTACACACATACATATCTAAGATGCATCCACTCAACGCACAGCAAAGATCAGCAAAACAAACGACAACTGTCCTTCTCTGATTCATACAACAAGATAGGACGTTCATTGATTACCCGTACCTAATATACGCGGCGTCATGTATCTCTAGCAGTAGTAGTAATTGTTGATTTAAATTTAATAACTAGTTCTATGCCAGTGTAGTACATAATTTATTTATTTGATTAATTTTATTTAATCTTTTGACAAGCACGGATTGGACAACTATTATTTATTTATCAGGAAGGATGATATAATTTTATTGATTTAATCTTATGCCTCGTAACAACTTTTTACAAAGCAATCTAATTAGTGCCTCTAACGCAAATGTAGGACGGTTAGACATTGCGTCAGTTATGCTCAGACATTCAGTTCTCTGTAGTTTTTGTAGGAAGCTCGGAGCCTTTAGCTCTAATCCTACTCCACTTAAGGCTACAGTACCAGAGTTCAATACGCGATGATAGGTCTTTCAATTAGTGTATAGGTCCAATGTACAGTTTTTGGAAAATCTTTCTGCAGGTATATGAGGCTCCAGCGATCGTATATTGTATCTTCTGCAAAGGAGAGTTCCAAGTCAATTTGTAGTCCAAACATTTGGCCCCCCCCCCCCTCCATTTTGTAGTAATTAGTAGTAATTGTAATTGTAAAGCGAATTTCTTCCTCTTTATTAATGGCACAATCGACACTTTATTGGGGTTACTGCTGAGGTCATTTTCTCTACATCATTTGGTTGTGATAATAAAGGCACTTTGCATACTCGTAGACAATTTTATGTCGTAGGCCTTGTTCTATCAATTGATTCAGGGTTGGTTTAAAATGCTGAAACCAGTGGTAAAATAATTACTTCTTGCTCCGTCCAAAGTTTGGGCAATAATATAATTTGCATAGAGTGGTCCATCTTTTTTGCGAAAACGGGAAAAAGTAATTATTGAGAGCACATCATATGTCCTACCATACATACCCTTTTTCTCACATAAATTCGTCCTAGGTTACAATATGTGCAAGCTATAAGATCGAAACATTGTTCCTTAAATAATATCACTCCAGAAATCACTTGTCTAACTCTGAAATAGTTTTATTATAAATAATTGTAGTTTTTATTTTTAGGAGTTGAATTATCTTTCTTCAGTGGAGTGTATAGTTCCAGCATTGGATTTACATCAAAGCTTGGAACTATTGCCAAAAGAATGGTCGGTTTATCAGGAATTCTAATTGGTGTTGGTGAAGTTGTAGGTAAACTTATTTCATTTACTTGATCAAATATATAATTTGTTGTAATCTACAAGTTTTTATTAATAAGATATAATTAACACTGACTCAAATGGAATTTTTCATAATTGTATTCTTCTAGGTGGTGCTTTATTTGGTATACTGGGCACTAAAACTAATAGATGGGGTCGAGACCCGATTGTGATGGGAGGTTTTGTTATCCATATCGTGGCATTCTTTTTGATATTTCTTAATTTGCCCGATGCGTCGCCGAAGGGTGAGACCAGCGATGAAGGTTTTATTGAGGTGAATGCAGCGCTGGCAGTTTTCTGTTCATTTCTGCTCGGTTTTGGAGATGCATGCTTCAATACGCAAATTTATTCCCTCCTTGGAGGCGTTTATTGCGATAACAGTGCATCGGCGTTCGCTATATTCAAATTTGTACAGGTAGGTAATTTTTATTTATTATTTCATTTTTCAGATATCTCTTGGCATATTTGACTGGAAGCAAAAGAATATATGTATCTTAATAAGTAATTCTAAACGAGTTCCTCCTAGTCCTGATAGATATACTGAAAAAGTAATTGCTATTTTTGCTATTTATGGCGCGAACACCATATTTGGCAACGGCGGAATTTGCAGGAATCTTCTTTATCATTCTGTAGAATCATCCTTTAGTAGGTTAAATATGATAGTACAGAGCGATCTGTCAATTAGTTTGTTTTTGACAGTAAACCAAAGTGAACGTCTTGTGTGATTTTGTAACAATGGAAAAAACTGACTTCAGAGCAGTGATAAAGTACTTTCATTTGAAAGGCTTAACACCAATCAAAATCAAAACAGAGCTGGATTCAACATTATTGGAATCCGCTCCTTCGTTTACAATGGTTAAAAACTGGGTTGCCGAATTTAAGCGTGGCCGTAGTAGCACAAATGAACCCCGTACTGGACGTCCGTAGTGGATGTTAATTACGGATACGACCCTATTTAAAAATTACGAATACGAATTCCAAAAAAGTTATCTATGTTTATGTTTGCGTATTCAGCTAATTCTTCGACAGCACATATCCTCAGACGAGTTCTCATGTGTGTGTGTGTGTGTGTCTGTGTATTTTCAAGTCACCTGACCATAGGCTTGCAAAGAGAAGTTGGAATTGCGTACGGCTTGCGTCTTTGTGTTAAGCGCGCAAAAAATGGTAAGAGTGAATACGAGAGCAGCACATCAATGTGAGCGACCGAATAGGCTACATTATTGAAACTCGTTTTTTTTGTATGCGTCTATTACTATTACATATGAATCGTATCACGTCTGAACCGAACAAACTACTACTGGCCCGGATATGATTGAAAAAGTCCACCGTATCGTCTTGGATGACCGTTGAGTAAAAGTGCGTGAGGTAGCAGACATAGTAGGTATCTCAAATGAAAGTGAGCACAAAATTTTAACTGAAGAATTGGAAATGAAAAAAATATTCGATGCATTGGGCGCCGCGGTTGCTCACACCGGAGCAACAACTGAATCGTGTGAGTGTTTCTCGCACGTTTTCGCCGCAATCCGAAGGACTTTTTACGCTGTTTCATAACAGTCGATGAAACCTGGGTCCACCATTACACTCCCGAAACCAAAGAACAGTCCAAAAAATGGGCACACAAAGGTCATCCGCCACCAAAGAAGGCAATAACAGTTTTGTCAGCAGGAAAGGTTTTAGCAACTGTGTTTTGAGATTCTCATGGAATTATTTTGGTCGACTACTTAGAAAAGGAGAAAACAATAAATGGCGAGTATTATGCCAATTTGTTGCATCAATTAAGCAACAAAATCAAAAAGAAACGGCTTCATTTGGCAAAGAAAAAAGTGCGTTTCCATCAGGATAACGGACCTGCCCACAAGTCTGCAATTGCAATGGCCAAAATTAATGAATTAGCATTTTAATTAGTGCCTCATTCGCCCTATTCACCAGATTTGGTTCCCAGCGATGATCATCTGTTTCCAAATCTGAAAAAAATGGCTCGGCGGTAAGAGATTTTCGCCTGATTCCGGGGTAATCGCTGCTGTAAATAGCTATTTCGAGGACTTGAATTCATCGACCTACAATGAAGGCATTGCTAATCTGGAATATCATTGGAATAAGTGTGTTGAGCGAGCAGGAGACTATATTGTAAAATAAAATGTTTTTTTAATAAAAACTTGCGTGTTCTTTGTTAGGCCACGTAGTTAATCCTCGTATAATATGCCACAGCCTTATCCGTATAATGAAATATACTAATTATGTCGGTGCATATTTTAAGTTTTTATTATAGAATTTTAGAATAAAAATAAAAAAAATCGATTTTTATCAAAACAATCATGATTTAAATCCAATTTAAATCAATGATTTTTCTAACCCTGTTATTGAAAGTATTAGGAAATTCTAAATTGTTTTCATGTAGTAATAAAAAATATTCAGCGTGTGATAAGAGAATGCACTGAAAATATCAAAAATTCTATGAATTGTTAAACTTTATTTTAAATATTTAAGCAGGTAATCTTCGAACAATTGCGAATCATATATGAGAGACTATAAAGCTAGAAAAATCCGGTGGGCTTTCGGGTGGATGGCCATTTCTGCTATGAGGAATTTATTAAGCTTTATCAACACCCTCTTTTTACAGAACATAATTGTATTTGTATAAGTGAATATACATTAACTCCGTTCTGAACCTATCATCGGACAAATATTGTTTGACTAGATAATAACCCGTCGTAAAACGACTATCCATTACCAGCTCATATTTTATTTAAATGTAATTACAAAATTTGACATTTAGTTTCACATATTAAATGGCACAAGAAAAATCACAATATAAGTAGGTCAAAGCGTTCCAGACAGACGGACAGACAAAGCTAGACGTTTATATATAAGTCTATTTAATTACGTTCAAGTGATTTATTTATTTCTTACAATGATTCCACAAGGATATCTAATTACTTCATTTAGCTTCTTATTTATTTTAAATTAACTTTATAAAATATGTAACAAAGTAAACAAAATGATATATTATTTACTATAACACTTGTAACATTATCTAATTAATTATATTTCCGAACTACACCCTAAAAGTGAAAGCCGCTGTATTCTAATAACTGTAACTTATACCCACAGAGTACAAATAATACTTCTATGAGTTGGTGACTAATGGTGACTATGGTGACTAAACTATGAAAGCCTGCGCGAAGCGCGTTATTTCATTTAACTGCTGTAGGTCGTAGGTCAAAAGTTTTTGAACACTTTTCAACGTAGGTCAAAAGTGTTCCAGGCGGACAGATAGACGGACAAAGCTAGACGTTTATATATAAGTATTGAAAACTCTATATATGTTACATGTATGCGAGCTGTCATTTACAAGGTGTTTTAAGATTAATTTGAAATATTTCTTACATTAGATCTGATTGTCGCGATCTGTTTCTACAATTTTATTCCAATTAATGAAGACCACCAAGCTTTTTGTAGAGCAATCAGTTTTTTTATGATGTTAAACTAATTTCTCTACAAAAAGTTCGGTAGTCTTCATTAATTGGAATAAAATTGTAGAAACAGATCGCGACAATCAGATCTATGTAAGAAATATTTCAAATTAATCTTAAAATACCTTGTAAATGACAGCTCGCATACATGTGACATATATTAAGTTTTCAATCAAACAATATTTGTCCGATGATAGGTTCAGAACAGAGTTAATGCTTATTCACTTATAAAATACAATGATGTTCTGTAAAAAATAAGGGTGTTGATAAAGCTTAAATTAAATACCTTATAGCAGAAATGGCGATCTACCCAAAAGTTCACCGGAATTTTTTCCAGCTTTATAGCCTCTCATATATGATTCGCAATTTTTCGAAGATTACCTGCTTAAATATTTAATTAATCTGGTTGCTTCTAAAGCAAAGCGATCTACCTATTTTGTTACTATATATAATTAGAATAATTTTCACAATTTATTACTTTTGAAATAAATTACTACACGTACAGCCATTTAAAAGGTGATTAAAACTAATAAAGCGGTAATTAAAACTATAAAGCTTAAATTTAATTTTATACCGTCATATAATATTTAATAGTAATATAGTAATTCGTTTAATCGAACAGAGGGCGTTATTAAATATTTAATAGTACTATTTAATCAAAATATTTAATAGTCATATTTAATACTCAAAAAATATTTAATAGTGATAATCAATCAATTCAAAATAATAGTATCCATCAATCAATTCATTTTCGATATATTTCAGAAACTATAAAAAAGACAACATTCGAATAAACTTTATTATATAGGCTACCTAAAGCCTCTTCGATTCTATTTGAAACAGTTTTTTCTAAAATTACAATTTAACATAAAAAGAACACTTTCAATGGGTGTTCTTTTTTGAAAACTTTGCGGTCCATTTACTCAAGAATTGTTCTATTTTTTGTGTCGAACGTTCCTTTAATATTCAAGCGATTAAGCGAATTAAAAAAAAAGGCACGTTTAAACATCTGAGTAACTTGACCTTGAATAAAAAGTGTAGTACTTTCAATATCTCTGTTGCTATGAAATGTGAAGGAATGAAACTAGGGGAACATGTTAAGACTAAGGGACCTCCATAATACCTGAAAGAACAAATCTTATAGGAAAAATGTTTTACGTTTTATGAGATCTATAAGACGGTGCTCCTGCAATTTAATAAATATTATCAATGGCGGGTCAAAATTATAATTTTGGGAGGGGTTCAAACTAATTATTTTATTCAGAAATTTAGTTTAAAAACTAGGACGCTGAAATTTTGCACGAAAACTGCAGTACCTTGTATTATGCATCAAATGCAATTAGTCTCATGACTTCATCTGTTTCAAATTTAACAAATTTTTCGATATATCTCAGAAACTATAAAAGATGGGATATTCGAATAAACTTGTATAGGATATCTAAAGCCGCTTTGATTTTATTTGAAACATTTTTTTCCCAATTTAAAATATGCAGGATATTTTTTCTTTTGCAAACTTTGCATATATTGTATCGAACATTTCTTTAATATTTAAGTGAGTAAATGAGTTTAAAGACACATGATTAAACATCGGAGTAGTTTGACCTTGAAAACGTGCATAGGGTACACTAGTAGAAGGGTACATATGGGATTTATTGGGTAGAAGGGTACATAGGGTACACTAGTGTTATTTAATTTTTAAGTATAATTTAAATTTTGAATAATAATAGTGCCTTTATTTCCTTTAAAAAGTACAAGATAGATACAAGTTACATTAAAATTGTAAGAAATATATTATTAATTACAACTATACTTTTTTTAAAGAAAACTCAATAGGCGAGATTTAGCTTATGCTACTTTTCAATCTAACCTACGCGGATATGACAACTCAATATGAATGCTTGCCTAAATTTAATAAATAAAATCAAATTCTATGAATCTCTCTGTAAATGGTTGCTACAGTTAGATACAGTTTCGTAAGTTGCAGACCAGTTCCAATTTATCTCCCCATCCCGCAGGAGGTAGACTTACCCAGACGAAGAAAAAATTGGTGACAAAGAGTAGATTCTACTTGAATATGTTTTTTTACTTCTGTATGTTAGAAGAGATAATTGAAAAAATAATTTGAGTAATGGACTTAAATAAACAGGAGTGAAACAGAACAAACGTTCTTCTCGAAGTTTCGCTTGCGAGAGGGACCGCCCGACCGATAATTATAAAGAGGAGCTCTCAGAATTTTCTTTGTAGTTGACAAGTTAGTCTAAAAGTTAATTTTAAAGTACGCGTATTTTTCGCATTCGTATTGCGAAAACTATGGCTGTAACACAAATGCGAGTAAATATTTACTTTATTATATATTTTGGTTAAAGGAACTGAAACACCTTAAGTTCTTTTGATTTTACTTTGAGTAAATAATTATAATTAATGTAATAAATTGCCATTTGCCATAAACAACTAAGTAAATATGAATTTTAGTGAAACATCGTAACTCGTAAGCAAATTATTATCGCTATGTTCTTTCAATGAGGTTTTTCATTTTATTATAGCCTTTGACTATGCACTATTTTAATAGATGGACGTTAATTTTTTGTCTAGTCAGGATGTAAATAAAACTTAACAAGTTTCTGTTTTTATTATTTGGCAAAATTCACAAACCAAACCCCCTTTAATTATTGTAGTACGTGTAATAAGTAGTACGTGTAATAAATTATTTTCTAGTTCCATACAGTGTTTAAAATCTTGATGCGTTTTATTTGAAGTGTGTTTAATTAATTCATGGGGCGAACTTACTTTATTAATGTTGTGATCTTTGGCTTTAATCAAGTGAGGTGGCTTAACTTATTGGTAAATTGGAATGTGTATTTGAGTATATACATTCTACAACCCCAAATAATATTTTGACGATTCTGACTACGCCCTAACCTAACTTAATTAAAAGTTTGCTCTCCGATTCCGAGGAGAATTGGATAGATTTTAACTGGACGTAGTATTTATTTATCCAGTTGGGGCACACACAATTCACTGCCACAAAAATATATTAACAATATTAAGCCAATTCGCAATAATTACAACAATTATATAACTGTTGAAGATCGAACTGTACTTGCTCTAAAGTAATATAAATATCTTCAAGGTAAAAAGAATAATACAGATGTATATCAGCGGCACACATTTGAACTGAACAATGACTAATTATTACTGGGAATAATTAATCAAAGTACGCGTACTTATGCGTATAGATTGCATACAACAAAGGACCCAGCGTTAAACCCAGATCTACTTTTCTTTCTAAAACGTTAGCCGAAGAGATATTATCATTCATTTTTACCAACTGCTCTCAATTTTCCAAATAACTTTGCATAATAATAAGGACACTGGATGAAAAGCCAATGTAACTACTTCAAAATTTGCAACATACTGGAGGTTTGAACTTGGTGAATCCCCTCCCTTAAATTCGCCACTGATTAGTGTTTTAAAAAAGACATTTAAATAAATGTTTAAATACAGGTAATTTTTACTATTTCAATGTTGTCGAACTATAAGATTACTAGAGATGGTAAAATATTAAATCCAAAGACATGCTAATTAAGTTTTACTAATGTGGTTACAGCTATGTGTTCTTGTGCTAATCGATTATTACCCTACTAATCTAATAAATTGAATTTAATAGACGAGTTACCGATACGGTGACCGTCAAAACTAAACAGATCAACTTTTGTTTTATGCGAAATATATTCAAACAAATGACTTCCAGTATATGAAGGATGGGGAGGCGATCACGTCCATGATCTTTTTTCTAAACCACGTGCTTTAAAATGTGAATCATTAATTTTTTATGAGTTTTAGCTAAGTGATAGGCAAAACTGACAGACGCAAATAAGCCCGCTTTAAATAATAATCAAATAAAGACCGTAAAATGTTTGAGGAGTAATTCTAATATTTTGATTCCGATATCCAAATAAAGATCTTGATATTTATCCAGCAAAAGCAATAAAATGATTATATTAACAAAAAAAAATAGATTAATAAAAAAAAACTATGTTCTGGTCTATCAGAGATAAACATATTTTCCATCTGTATAATGACGCAAATGCAATATGGTTTTTACTAATTCTGAAAATCTATTTTTAATTATATTATTACTCATTTTGTATAAATAATGATTATATTATATATATATATATATATATAAATCCATGTATGTTTGTGTGTATGTATGCATGTCTGACTACACCAGACATGCATGCCTGACTACACCATCCATCCGATCGACATGAAACTTTAGTAATTTGTTGAGTACACCCCCGGGAAGGTTTCTATGAAATTAGTTTTTTGAAATTTTATA
>WYDF02118328.1:0-10206 GCA_009867245.2 Adranes taylori
ACACTTATGCACTTACACATTTTCAACCTTCCCCATAAACTAAACTTCATCTCCAATTTTTTTATTCTCATATCTATATTTTCTTTTATTAATTTATTATTTTCACATAAAATTATCTACATTAATTCCTCCCCCAAGCCATATATCCAAAATGAGTTCACACATTCCCCGCATTGATTCTTTGGTCTGACAGTGTGTCCGCCTATCCTTTGAATCGGCACATTTCTCCATCTTTCATACGTCTTTTATTTTTTCACATTTACATCGCCTTCTTATTAATCTCATGCATTATTCTTTCCATTACATCAGTGTCCCTTACTCATGCACCATAGATGCCCTCCAATTATCAACAACACCTTTTCACATGCATTCACGCCATGTTCGCATGTTTAATTCTCTTTCCCACAGATTCTACAATTTCTTAAGTGTAATATTCTTAAAATGTGAAACAAAGATTCGACAGATTTTAACCTTTCAAATAGACTAAATGAAACTTCAAAATACGACCCCCTGTTAAAACTACAGCAGTAAATCAGAAGATTTACCTAACAATTCTCATAAAAATGTTTAAAAAATGCTCTAAATTTAAATCAAATACTTACTTTCCAATTTTATCAACCTCATCGATCAATATAAGTGGATTTTCTGTCCTAGTTTTCTTTAAACACTGAATAACTTTTCCGGGCATAGCACCAACATAAGTTCTTCTATGGCCTTTAATTTCAGCGACATCTGTCATACCTCCCACAGAAAATCTAAAATATTCTCTATTGAGAGCCCTTGCTATTGAGCGAGCTAAAAAACAAACTCAACTATAGTACAAAATAAATAAGGTAACATTTAACTCAATTTTAAATTTAGAAAACATTTACAACGAGATTGTTGTATGAATTCTTTTATTCCTGTTTTTGAATCAATAAAAACATATTGAAATTCGATTCAAACATTCATGTTTTTATTGTAAAAATGTTAAATTACAATTTTTTAAAACAAAAAAAAATTAATTTCTGAAGGCTACTGGTCAAACTTCGTTTTGATTTATCGGAATAGTAATTCTAAAAAGAATGAACTAAAAAATTTAATCTTACTGGAAAATACATAATAAATAATACTTGCAACTTTTACGCTATGTAATTAAAATGTTTTTAACTTCAAATGATATTCTAATATTATACTATCTTTGACCAAAAACTTTTTTATTTACATTTAATTACGAGGGTTGCTTTTTATATTTCGGAATTTGGCAACCCTTGTTTTAACCTATGAGCGCTATTTTTGTTGTTTACAGCAACTAGAAAAATTCATCTCGGCCAAAAATGGAATTTAATCGTGCGATTATTTTTTTGAAATTTCAACGTGGATTAACTCCACAACAGTGCATCAATGAATTTATTCCACTTTTGGCGATAAAGCACCATCAAGGACCAGTATTTATCGATAGTTTACCGACTTCAATCGTAGCCGTAGTTTGCTCAACAATGAATTTTGTGAAGGTCGTCCAAAATCCGTCGTTGTTTCGCCAAACATTGATCCAGTGCGTGAATTGATATTACAAGATCGCCATGTGACAAATCGTGCGATCGAGGCATCCTTAGACATTAGTGGGACCAGCACACATTCAATATAGCACTTGGTCGTCAAAAAGATTTGTTCGCGTTGAATCCCACATAATTTGACAATCGCTCAAAAAGACGCTAACGTTAATGAGTAAAAAAATGCTTACGAAATACGGCCGTAGTGGTTCAAAACATGTCTATGACATCGTGGCAGGTGACGAATCGTGGATCTATGAAACAATCTATGAGGACGTGTGAGTATGAAATAAGCAGCAGTCGACTATGTGGAGTTTTCAAGACGAGCCAAATCCAACAAAAGTTGCTTGACACAAAGCATTTCAAAACAAATGGCCACCTGTTATTTCGGAAAAACTAAACATGTCGCTACCGTACCATTGACGCAACGTAGACCAGTCAATTCTAAATGGTACACAATCCGTTTGCCAAAAGTCTTCGAAAAAATAAGGAAAACCAATAGTTGAAGGCAGATTATTCTCCACCCCGACAATGCGAGGTCACACACATTGGCTCAAACAAGTGACTTTTCGAGCACTTAAGATGTCGATTTGATAACCGTTTAGTCCTGATTTGGCACGCAATGACTTTTTATTCCCGCACATCAAAAATAAATTACGAGGTCAACGTTTTTCAACACCTAAAGAAGCGGTCAATGCGTTTGTTGCGGAGGTATCTCAAACGGAGTGGAAAAAGTGGTTAGAAAATTAGCTTAATGGCAAAATATCAAACCCAACTTTCGTAAAAGCAAAATATCTTACCTATACTTGTTTTTCCAACTCCAGGAGGTCCATGAAAGCAAAGGATTTTACCCTGAGTACTTCCTTTTAATTGACTAACTGCTATAAATTCTAAAATTCTTCTCTTGATATCCTCCATTCCATAATGATCCTGATCGAGGATCTCTGATGCAGTTTGAAGATTCAAATTTTCTTCGCTTTGTATACCCCACGGAAGTGAAGTTAACCAATCAAGATAATTTCTCGTCACACTGATATAAAAAATTTAAAAAACACAATATTTAATTGATTGATTTACAAAATCACACACAGTATTTAAAAAATAATTATTTATACATAAATACTAGTGATATCTATAAAAACTTGATTCTTTTTATACGGTAATTATTTTTTTGGGAAAAACTTGTTTTATTTTAGGTAAACCAATGTTTTCTAAAACATAACCATTACCTATTTTCATTTACTAAAAGTATGATTTCAGAGCTGGATAAAAAAAGACGGAAACAGAAAGGTGGAATTTACTCATAAAACATCTAAATGTTTGGATATATCAAACACAAAAAACTTCTAAAAAACTATATAGAATGGGGAACGGAGTTTAGCCACTACAAACTACTTATCTATAAAATAACACGTCTAATTAGAAGCTTTAAAACGCTTTCAGTGACCTTCAAATAATACAGTGCATTATAGTTTTTATATATTTTGTATGCTTTACTTATTTTCTTTTTATTCATATATTTAATTTACAGTATCTACAAACTACGTGTATTTGTGTTAAATAATTAAATACATTTAGTCTCTTAAATAAGAATAGAATTAATATTACTTACTTAAATTCTGAGCTATGGCTTTCCAAAAAATTTAACTTTCCTAATTCTTCTTCAATAACGGTAGAAACAGCTGGTGGCAATTTTTTATCTTTAATGCGTTCCCGAAATTTATCACCTATTGCATCTTTATCTTCCTTTTCCAAACCTAATTCCTTCTTAATAACCTGAATGAAAAATTGAAAAATTAAGACTCCTTGAACCTAAATCTAAAGTATTTACTAAATGTTAAAGAAAAATGATAAAATAATCATTAATACAAAATTTTAATAAAAACATACATCATTTACAAAAGGAGAATAAATTAATTTTTATGAAATTTCAGGTCATGAATCCGTTTGGTAAATTCAGTTTTACCAGTTCAGATGTTTAGATTCACTTTAGATAATAAATCAGTTTTATCGGAAACTCAAGTAGATCTCAAGTAGAAAAACGTGTGTAGATTTGATCCGCTCCGATCGTTCTTTAGCATCTTCAATCGATGAAAACATCAACAAAATGAAAAAAAAAATCGATAAGTCCTCAAGCAAGCACTGGACCTCAATATTACACAAAACCGTTTGTGCCATTCTTGTTAATAAATGGAGCGTTAAACACGTCTTCTCACGGCTTGTACCGAAACCTGAATTTTCGCAAAAAAGACCCGATCCCAAATGCACGAAGTTTACGGGAGACGAGTCATGGATTAATGAGTTTGACATGCAGACAAGCCAATAGGCTGCAGAATGGACAGGGAAAATTGATTGACAGGGAAGAGTCCCGAAGTGTGAAAGAACATATCATAGATTTTACAGCAGAATAACGCATCCACACACAAGAATGTTTGAAAAAAATTTAACAAAAGTTCTTGATCAACCATCATATTCATATGATATGAACCCGTTCGACTTTTTCCTGTTTCTATAACTAAAATTACCACTTCGTGAACGGGCACCTTGATTCAATAAAATATATAAAACAAAATCCGGTGAAAAAGCCAGATTATTCCGGAATATGCCTACAAATAGTATTTTGATGATTTAATTTGATGAATTAATCATTGACATATGTGTATCACCTCGAACGGTGGATACTTTTAAAGCGACCAAATAAATTTAGTTGATTATATATTTTGATTTTCTGTTTTACTGACAAATTGGGTACTTTCTTGACAGAATATATTTCCCATTTCTGCTTCTAGATTTAAACCATAAAAACGTACCCATTTTTACAGTCTAGAGTTTTTTGTTTAATGAATTTTTGTTAAGAGTTTTTCTATTATTTTTTGTTTCATGTTTATTGAGATTAAACTAGATTTCTTGTCCTTTTAAACTACATCGCGCACAGAAAAAATATCTAACAGTTAAACTCTAAGTGAATAAAATGCTTTCAATGTATTATTATTATTATACATTGTATGTTAACTATGACAGGAATCCACTGAGCGTAGTCTTTTCACAAGTTTTGTATTAATCCCTAAAATAATATGAAAGTGTGTGTGTGTATAATGATGTATGGAGCAGAGATATGGGCGGTGGAAGAAAGAGAGAAAATGGAGAGTTCAAATTGGATATGTAAAAAAGATGCTGGGATTGAATAGGAATACTAAGAATGAGATAGTCATGCAGGAGATTGGAAAATATAAATTCTGGGTAAGCGAAGTGAAAAGAATGAAGTTTGAAGAGAAGGTATGGAAGGATGATGGGAGAAGGTTGGTTAAGGGAGTATATATGGAGGGAATGCAGAATGGGGGAACTAATGGAATTGTGCAGAAATGGGTTAAATGTAGAAAAATGTGAATAGGAGGATTGGATGGTCGACGGATAGATAATTTGCGAAGATGATTGTAAGGTGGTCATGTCGTGAATAAGATAATGAAAATGATGAGGAATGTGGAGAGGCAAGAGAGATATGGAAGAATAAATGAAAGTAGGTATAATAGTAAGTATATGTGGATTAGGGATGATGAGGAAATGGGTAAGTATTTAGCATCAGGATTATACATGGAAGAAAAAGACTGATAGCAATATTCAGATGTGGGAATGAGGAGAGTGGAAATAAACTAGATGAAAGCAAGAAAGAATGGCTAGGATATCTTAAAAGAAAGAAGAAAATGGAATCATTGAATAAATGAGTGTGAAGGGATTGAATGGAATGAGAATGAAAAGGAGTTAGGGGAAAACTGGAGGGTAGCTTACATCTCAAGGAATTTAGGATATGGACAAGAAATAAAATGAAGTATTAAAAATAATATACTGTAGTCTTCTAAACACAGTAAGGAAGATAAACCAATTAAAAACAGCCAAAATAATAAAAATATTGAATTATTTACCTTAAGCTGCTCCATTAAAATATATTTTCTATGATGCTGTTTAACCTTTTCCTCAACTTCGCGTCCAATTTTTTGTTGCAATTTTGACAATTCATATTCTTTTTTAAGTAACGATAAAGTAAGCATTAATCTTTTTGGTATCTGTTGAAACAAGAATGTATACAATTATTATATCACTAATTAATATAAAAGTAAATAAAACAACATTTAAATAATAAATAACAAAACTGCTGTGATTATAAACTTACATCAACTTCCTCCAAAACTTCTTGCAATTCTTTTGGTTCAGCAGCAGTTAGTGCAGCCCCTAAATCACTCAAATATACGGGATTATCTACAACTCGTTGACCTTGATGCATCATCTGTTGTAATGTATCCCTATATAAAGGATTTAAACTTATAATATCTCTAATGGTTTTTATTACTTCTTGCGTTAAAGCTTTAACTTCTTCAGTTTGTCTAAATTTATTATGAACCACGTTTTCAACTTCGACCATTAATATTGGTTCTTTCAAGTGAGTTTGTGTATGATTGGTATCGTTAACTGGAGACTGTAACGTATCAGTTGTGGTTTTAGTGTCGGCAGTAGACACTCTTTTAGGACGATTGTTTCTTATTTTCCTTTTCACTTGTTTCTTAGAGGTTTCTTCATCTTCTACAAATACATTCATTGTTGTGTTAAATAGAGGAAACGTAAGTTTCATTTCTGCGGAATATAAGAAAAGTCTACAGATAGTTCCTACACGCATTTAATTCAAATATTTAAATATAAATTGCATCACTTTACTTCTATTTGGCACTCAAACTTTATATATCAAAATTTCATAAGCGATATTCAAAATCTTTAATGTAACAAAGAGTTAAAATGAGTAGTTAGAATAGTATAATTAAATTAGTAATTGTAAAACTTAAAAAAAATAATAAATAAGTACGACGGCTAACTTTTTCGTACCGGTAACTTTCCCTTCAAGAGGTAACATTCGGAGGTAAAAATAATTACGAAGGGTAAAATATAGCTAAAATAATGAAGAAGAGTAATTTTATTGTTTTATATAGCTGTATGGAGTACCACCAATAACAAGCAGATTGTCAAAATAAAAGTCAACATTTATGTAACCAAATCTCAAAATTTCATTTATAAAAGGAACCTCACTGGAGGTAAGTGAAATTGATCCTAGTAATAGTACAGAAACGAAACAACAAATTCTACAATTAGAAAACGCTTATTTAAAAAAACTTCTAACGGAAATGTCATGCAAGAACAGAATGCTACTGGTCCAGAACCAGCTTTTGCAAGAGTACCATAAGTGCTTAAAGTATATTTTAGAATGCAAGCAATACGAAGACTTCCCACAAACGAACTAAAAAACGAGCATTAACAAAACAACTCCGAAAATGTCTACGGTGAGACTTTCCCCGATCTATCCATAACAAGTAGAATAATACCAACAACCGCTAAAACACACTCAGCTCATCAAAAACCTACATATGCCAATCACAGAAAATAACACGGTCGAACTAAAGATCGTTTCCAATAATAAACAACACAACTCGATTTCCAATAATCAGCAGCATAAACCATCAACAAATATCAACAAATGATACTGTGAGGTTCTGTTACTGTTATTCCTCCAGATGAAACTATGAACAAAACGGATTCGCCCAAGTCAAAGGAAACAGACAATGAAAGATGGCAAATTGTGCAAAACAACAAACGTCGAACACGTATAAATAAACCCGCATCAGAAGGCAATGCAGTAAACACTACAATAAATGGTATGCCGAGGATTGCACATCTACATGTCTCCACATTTAACCCAGATGTATCTGTCGAAGATCTAAGAAACTACCTAATAGAAAAACAGTTTACCAACCCTATGTGCATTAAAGTGCAATCCAAACATCCGGACGAGTACTTTTCTTTTAGTGTCAGTAAATTTAGAACTTGAAAAGCAAAGAATCCAAGCATCTAACCGATGGGCGTATGCATCTACCCTTTTCTATACAGAATAGCGAACAGAACAAAGTAAAAAGCACGTTCTCTAAAATAAATCTAATCAACGAACATGAACCAAATATTATCAACATAAAAGTTCAATGTCACTTTGCTGATGACACGAAACTTTTGGGTTAGCCAAGTGATATAAACTTAGATACAGTGCACAGTTTAACATATATAGGTATGACAAAACCTGAAAAACATTAACTCTTTCCGGAAACGCATTAAAAAAAGTAAACCTCTAAGAGAGACCTTGGTATTATTGTTTCTTGCAATTTAAAGTGGGAAGAAGGCATAATTAAAAAGGTAACACATTAATCTATTTAACAAGAAAAGCCTTTCCACATCTAACATGTCAGATGTTCCCGATCATACACAAGTCATACATTAGATCAATACTCGAGTACGCTGTCTCAATGTGGAACCCGTACTTTAGCAAGAACATCGAGGCATTTGAAAAGATCCAAAGGAAAGCAACTGAGGTTCCAATCCAACGCCACAGTTTTCACGGGTTACAACCCTATGCCACAGAAACTACAGTTTTCGCAAGTTTCAATGTATGAAAGATTAGATTGTGGAAACGCCCACGACTTTATAGATGCATCAATTTCTTAGTATGATTTATGCTTAATGAAGTATAAATTTGGCTAAAAAAAATCAATTTAAAAATTTACTTACCTTTCACATTTGCATCTTCCTCGCTCAGATCAAAAAGTTGCTTATTAATTTTAATTCTTCTATGTGCCATCACAACCAATCTCAATTTATCTCCCAAATCTTGAAGCTCATGAATTTGTGCAAATACGCCAATGCTATAAATATCACTGAGATTTTTAACTACTTCAGAATCATTTTCTTCGTCCTTCTTCAAGAATATACCACAATAGGGTTGATTTAGTTTCACTTTTCTTTTAATTATACTTATTAATGATGGATCTGATATCTAAAAAATTTTATAATCAGAAAGGTCTAAATAACTTCATATATTAATGACTAAATACGTGATTAGCATTACTTCCTGCCATTGATACGTTACTGAATATGGAATATTCTAATATTCTTTGAAACCCCGATAACGAAAGCTTAGATGGAGTATCCATACACAGACTTCAGGCTTTAACTATTTATATAGGATGCTGCCGCAAATAAAAAATTGAAATATAAAAGCATCCATATTTTATGTAACTGCCACAATCAAACGTCTGAACAAGTTTTGAACAAGATTAAAGATAAGTTTGTCAGATTGCTCTTATTTATTTGAGGAAATAAACAGAAGCAAACCTTGAGTACATAGAATCATATATCGAGATTAATTCCTTCTTAGAACCAAGTTGAATTAGAATTTTTGTTAAAAAAAAAAGTCAAAATGGTACCAAACCATCAGTTACTGGGAAAATGATGTATATGATGAATAACAAGAGATGGCAAATGCATATTTCAGATTTCTGAATTTCAGCTTTGCAAATTTCATTCACAATTCAACAAATTCCTTCTTCATTTAAAAATTACGAGAGTTTTTCTTCTTCACGAATGAAAATTGCACAGGCTTATCAAAAAAGTTAAGAAGGAAAAGGATGTTCTAAAAAGATACTCGTGCTTAAGAGAAATATGAAGGTACGTCATCAAATTAATATCGCTTCTACAAATATAACTTAATGTAGAAGCGTTTTTCAATTTATGGTTGTTCTAAAGGGAATACTGCTTTATTTAATTAATATCTCTAATGCTGTTTCACAAATCCAAATTTAATCTATCATACGTTTGCAAATTTAAGACCTATCATAATTTCAAAAGATGAAATTTCTCAAAAAAGTATATGGTAAAACGTCTTATAGAAAAATTTTGAAATTTAAAACATAAATGACATAAGTAGATTATGTTAACCGTATATGTTAAATGTAGAATAACTGAGAAACTGAATTATTAACACATATTATAAAAATTAACTATATCGCTTACCTCCAATAATTTTATAAATCTTGGGTAGACTATATTTTTGTTAATAGCTATCACAGGAACATGTGGCCATACTTCAGGAACTGCTACTGTAGCTGGAAGAGATGGATTAAAAGGTGCCTCGTCTTCAAGATGTTGACTATCGTCATGTCCATCATCCGGGCCCTTGGTGGAAAAATATTTATGTCCACTGGAATGGATTCCTATTAAATTAATACTGGAAACACATCTGCATTCCGACGAAACACGGTTAATGTTTGAGGTAAATAACTTTCGTGAAACAGAAGTTACCGCTCGTGTTGAAGAAACATATCTCCGGAGGCTACGTGGTAAAAAATTGGTAGAACTAGGTACTAAACGACTTCTCAAAATTGTAGATGCAAGATGCATTATTAACAAATAAAAACAGTCAGAAAAGAAATATCAAAATAAATGTCTCTTACTTATTTTTCACTTTACGTCGTTCTGACCTTATTAATTCTATCACACTGGTCGGGACGGGAGAAAACCATATAATTTTATCCAAGCCAATGTTTATTGGCTGCAATACATTTTATATGCCTATTCGTTGAGCTGCTAAAGGCAGATAACTGTTTCTAAATTATCACTGGTACGATGTGGTTCTAGGATTGATTTATGAGCTCATATGCTAAAAAGTTACCAAAAAAAAAGCGAAAAATGAATGGACGTTAAATTCTAATAAAGGTGATTGTTCTCGTCCCGTATAATTAAATAATTAAAAGTCTTCGGTTATTGGACAATGGCTTTATTGAATGGATATACACTAGATTTTCGTCTA
>WYDF02118339.1:0-10206 GCA_009867245.2 Adranes taylori
CCCTACTACGCGTTTTGGTTCACCCTGTATACAATTTTCAATAACATGCAAAATATTTTATACGCGTAAAAGGTGAGAGTGTATTACTAGAATTACCAGGTCCAAAAACAGATAAAATATATTTTATTCTTTCAAGATACAAGCAGTTCAATTACCACAATTTTGGCATAAAACTAGCCATAACTTTTGAAACACCTGGTATAGACCTACCAAGGGTAGACTAAAAGTTATGAAAAATACTTAGAATCGAATTATCAAATAAAAAGTATAGCATTCCATAAATAAAATGTATTTTGTGTTCGGCCTGCAGTTATGGAAGAGCCACTTCTGCTTTGGAAATTTTTCTCCATATAATAAGATAAAGGAGCAATTGAACTTGGACACCCTATTGGGACAGCCGGTATATACATGTTATTTTCTGCTTACAACAATTTTTTTTAATGTAAACTAATATACTATACTTATATATAAACGTCTATCTTTGTTCGTCTGTCTGTTTGTCCGTCTGCCTGGAACGCTTTTGACCTACTTATATATAAAAGAGAATTTATTATTTTTATTTATGTTCATTGTGATTTTTCTTGTGCCATTTAATATGTGAAATGAAATGTCAAATTTTGTAATTACATTTAAAATAAAATATGGCCTGATAATGGATAGTCGTTTTACGACGGTAGAGAGAGAGAGAGAGAAAGAGAGAGAGAGAGAGAGAGAGAGGAGAAGAGAAGAGAAGAGAGAGAGAGAGAGATTGAGAGAATTTTAAGAACCTCTATTACTCATTGTTTGCAAAATTATTGCTGGAAGAAAATTTAATGTTCGGGCATGAAGGAAAGTCCAGTGTGAATTCAACACCTGGCTCAATTACAAACGGGGGCCGTATAAAACTACCTACTAGCAAATTGCCTACGTTTGATGGTAGTTATGAAAAATGGCTCGAATTGTACGATTCAATTAATAGCATGATTCATTTAGATTCACCTATAAACAATATTCAAAAGTTTCATTACTTAATTTCCGCGCTCCAGGGCAATGTCGCGCAAGTCATCTCTTCGTTAGAGGTTTCCGCTGCTTAACTTCGAAATTGTATTAAATCTCAATCGTGGAAGATTTGAAAACAAAAAGTTCTTAATTCATAATCACCTTAGATAAAATTGTTGATGAATCCGCGTCATGTATTCTTCGTAAGGTAATTGACAATGTCACAAAACATGTGCGCGCTTTAAAGAATTTAGGGTTGCCCACTGAACATTGGGGTGCAATTTTAATTTATTTTATAATGATGAAAATATACTCGGTAACCGCTAAGGAATGGGAAATCTTTAATGAATTATATCATAGATGACTTCTTGATGTTTATAAAACGTAGAGCAGACATACATGAAACTTTAGAAAGTAATTATTCTAAACCAACATAACAAAGGATGATTGTTAAAGAAAAACCTTTTAAATTGTCGAAAATTAAGGCTCTTAAACTCTGCTTCAATTGTTTAGCGTCAGGCCACTTAGCAAATCATCTAATTGCAAAAACTGTAATGGTAGACATCATACTCTGTTACTTAAAAAATAATAGTACCCTGGGATGATGACTACAGCGGGTCAAACGTTGCCTTAAGTTCTTAGGATGGATCCCTTGAACATAACACACAGATTTTACTTTCGACTGCTGTTTTAGGTGTGAATGATTCACAACGAAACATTTACAAATGTCGGGCCTTAATAGATTTAGGAGCTCAGTCTAATTTAATATCTGAAGCTCTTGATGAGAAGTTAGATTTGCCTAAATCCTCAATTAATATCTCAATAGTAGGAATTAACCAGTTTAGGAGCCATTTCAACGCAAAGTGTCTTTAAACCTTTCTTCTCTTATAAATAACTTTAAGGTTTCACTTAATTATTTAGTATTACCTGAAATATGTGACAAATTACGTAATTATGACGTGTCGCGCACTGCTTTGAAAATTCCTGCGCATATCAAGTGTTTTTGGTATCTTATTTCTAATGAACGGATACGACTAGGAAAAGCTCTGCCTATCCTACATAAAACAGTACTTTGTTGGGTAATCAGTGGACCAATTCAAATCTCTACAGCTACGTTAAAAATGAGGAGTTGCAAGCACAGCTAGCCAAATTTGGGCAAATTGAGGAATGTTCCGTAAAGCGGAAATTTTCTCAAGAAGAGCGCAAGTGAGACTCATTTTGTTGCGCACACTAATCGTGAAATTAACAGTCATTTCTCGGTCCGCCTTCCATTTACAGATGATCTATCAAAATTGGGAGAATCTCAACACCGTGCCTTCAAACAACAACACAAATCCGGATATTCACATTGCATATTCAGATTTCCTTAAAGAATGTGAATGTCATGGTCATATGATAAACCATGATCTCGTCTAATGATAAACCAGGTTACGTTTTGCCTCATCATGGTGTTCAAAAGGAGGACAGTACCACCACCAAATGAAGGGTTGTGTTCAATGGTTCCGCCCCTATATTCACAGGCGTCTCTCTTAACGACATCCTTATGGTAGGTTCCTCTATTCAGGATGATCTTTGTTCTATTCTTGTAAGATTTAGGCAGCATAATTCCGTAATCAGTGCCGACATCAATATTATGTACCGGCAAATCCTCATCCATGCTGATTAGCACAAATACGAAAGGATCCTTTGACGTAAGAATCTTTCAAGTACGCCCAAAATATTTGAACTAATACTATTACTTACGGAATAGCTCCTGCATCGTTTCTCGCCACTCGTTGTCTGAAACAACTAGGTCTAGACTATAGGCATGAATAGCTATTGGCTTGTAATGCAATTTGCTCTGATTTCTACATGGATGACCTTTTAACAGGAGTTTGAATATGTAATAAATTTAAGTTCTCAAATAGCTAATATGTTAAAACAAGGGAGTTTTCCTTTACGCAAATGGCGTTCCAATGATTTTCAATTGTGGAAAGTATTTCTGATGCAAATAGTGAAGCAAATTCTCTTCAATTTGTTACTTCGAATGAAAATGCTAAAACTCTTGGCCTATAGTGGAATAGCTCAGTTGACGTTTTCTCTTATTCTATTAATTTGAACAACATCCCTCAAATAGTTACAAAGAGAACGTTATTGTAGTTTATAGCAAAGATTTTTCATCCACTCGGATTACTTGAGCCATGTATTGTAATGTCAAATATCTTAATACAAAGGCTCTGGGGGAAAAATCGAATGGGATCAACCTATCCCCAAAAGCCTATAATTACATTGGAATTCCTTTAGAAGTGAGTTAAACATTCTTAATTCCATTCAAATTTCAAAACATGTCAGATCTATAACCAATTGTTCTGTTGAACTCCATGCTTTTTCTAACGCTTGTAAAGCTGCTTAGGGTGATTCAGTGTATTTGAGAAGCAACAAGTCAGGATGGCACTTGCGTTATTCGTTTACTGTGCTCCAAATCTAAAGTTGCGCCTCTGAAAACACAATTCATTCCCAGATTGGGACTTTGTGGAGCGTTATTAGTGTTAGATTAATAAACAATATAATCTAATCTACTACAATAAACAAAAAACAGGTAAATTTCTGGACAGACTCTATAATTATCCTAGATTGGATAAACACATCCCCTAACTTGCTTCAAACTTATGTTGCTAACCGTGTTGCAGAAATACAAGATCACAGTGCGCATGCCACCTGGCGCAATGTATCTTCGCACTGTAATCCTGCTGATATATTATCCAGAGGAGCTAAGCCTAGCTCACTAACATTGGTTGAATGGACCTCCTTATCTTAGATCAGCCCTAGCTACCAGAAATGAATATAGAAATACAACTGCCGGTTATTGATTTCTCCAGATTCTCTTCCTTTGATAAACTCGTTAGGATAGTCGCTTGTTGTTTTCGTTTCAAACATAATTGTGTAAATCTCACTAATTGCAGGATTGATGCGATATCGCTTGAAGAATTTGATTCTGCTTGTGCATATGTTATGCGCGCCGTTCAGTTAGAGTCATTCGGTGTTGACTATTCTGATTTAGCTACTAAAGGCTCGTTTTCTATTAAGAGCAAACTTATTAGAGCGCCTAAAACACGCATTTATTACATATGATAAGAGATATCCTCTGTTGTTGCCAGCTAAGCATGCAGTAGTCACTTTGTTATGTCGTGCTGAGCAGAAGTTACTTTTACACGCTGGCCCTGCTCAAATGCTTTCTTCTCGTCGTGAAAGGTATTGGCCTATTAGGGGTAGAAACATTGGTCAAGAAGTCTATCGTGCATGTACTAGGTGTGCACGTTTCAATTCAAATCCCTCGGTGCTTATAACGGGTAATTTTAAATTATTAAATGATTACATATGCTTATTTAAATGCTTAACAACAGATGGTATTCACTTAGTGTGTGTCTGACCTAATAAACAATTGTTTTTTATCCGCGATGTGTCGTTTTGTTTCGCGACGCGGTTAACCCTCTGTAATATTCACCGACAATATGAAAAATTTTGTAAGTGACAATGTTACTGACAATATTAAAAATTTTGTAATTTCGATTAGTGAAAAATTGAGAAGAGTATGGACTGGTAGAGGCAATTAATATATAGAGAGCAGTAGAGGAAATGGCTAGAAGAGTAGATAAGGAAGGAAGGAAAAATATAAGAAGAGTAGATAAGGAAGGAGATGTAAATATGGAATATATACTCAAAGGGGAACGGAAGGCTTTTAATAAAGACGAGAATATGGATGATATGATATATGCAAATAGTGGGGTGAAAATAAAAAATATTTTAAAAAAATACCGTACTATTGGAAAACATAAAATTAATAATATTTTCGTTCCTTGTAATTGCAGAACAATATACAAACAGACAGTTTATTCCTACTGAACGCCATTAATTAATTGCCAACTGAACGAATTACATTCCTTTTAAACAAAGCCTGTCCCACTGTACCTACCTTCCCCTACATCTATATCACTGTACCTGCCTTCCCCTACATCTATATTGTTTTACTTAATAAAATTAAAAAGGTTTATAACACATAATAATTAACTTTAAATTAATATTTAGCCGTTGACGCTAATTTGTACCAACTTTAACTGCTTATTACGCTTAGTAGAATCTGATAACACTAGCCTGTGATGGTTCTGGTTTTCAACTTTTGATAATTGATTGCAATGTCTCTTGGTGGGCTGAACCCTTAGTTTCTTTCCATCACGTCAGAATTTATCGCAACTCGCAATTTGCCAAATGTAGTATATGCCGAAAAATACTCGTATAACAAATATGAGACATAGTGACATAGTGAAATAGGTTTGTTTCGTATAAAACGGATTATTTTGCGGCTTATAATAGATATAATGTAATAGAATGTATAAAATAGAAAACTCACGATTTTAGTCGTTTCTCCGTGCATGTGCTCTTATGGGATCATCTCAGTGCAACATCCAGCAATAGTCCGCCATCATCGTAGTATTCCATCTTCCTTGGTAACGCTTTTCCATTTCTTTGATGTCGTGATGGAATCTCTCACCCATCTCGTCACTAACAGCACCTAGTTTCTCAGGAAACTAGCCCAAATGAGAATGTAGCAAATGAACCTTCAAACTCATAGAGCAGCCTAAATTTTGGTACTTCTCAATGATAGACTTGAAATTCTGATGCATTTTGTTGCCCAGAAACTTGGTTACTACCTCTTTAAAGACGACCCAGGCTTCTTTTTGAGCAACTTCCATTTCGTTTTCAAAATTTCCATTTTTGCAAAGTTTTCTAATGTCTGGAGCCGTAAAGACACCCTCTTTTAGTTTTGCGGTTGACAACGCTGGAAATTTGTTACAAATGTACTAGAAACATTTGCCATATTTTGGTAAGGCTTTCACAAATTGCTTCATCAAGTCCAATTTAATATGTAGAGGTGGAAAGAGAACTTTCGTCGGTTCGATGAGATGTTTTTGAAGCTTATTTTTCTCCAGATTCCAAAGACGCTCGTTGTGGCCAATCTTTCTGTTTCCAATGATTTTCCCTGTCTCTGCTATCCCACTTACATAAAAAACAAGGGAACTTTGTGTACCCAATGATAATCGATATTATTTTCAGACCCACTTATGATCGTCGTACTTAATTTTCTGGAGAAGGAATTGAAAATTGTCAAACCGTTCTTGTAAGTCTACAGAATGCTCTACAGGTATTGACGCATACCTCTTTCCGTTGTGAAGCAGGACAAGTTTAAGGCTTCGTTTTGACGAATCGATAAACCTCAGTGCGTTTTTACGCAATGTTGAATGTCTTAAAGAGTCCACACACATCATTGCAGAATACTAAGCCTCCTTCTTCCGAAAAGTATGGACTAAAATTTTTTTTCTCTGTACCTGAACCAAGCTATTCTGAAGTCTCTTTGGTCAGATGTAAGTCGCGAATCAAATCGTTCAGTTCAGTTTGTGTAACTTCACTTGTTTAAATTTCTGAACAATCTACTTCAGGTAAATGTTCTAGTTGAATAGACACTGGTACATCTAGACCATGAGAGACAGGATGTAAAGCCGATGACAGATTTGAATTTCTTTTTATTCTTTACATTGAAACCGTCAACACCAGATGAACAAAAGTAACAATCACCACTATGATTTTATAGCTCTCGGCAGACCATCGGAACGCCAAATCTGAAACAATGTTGTATATTCTTTGACCACCGTCTCAGAACTTCTGCACACATATAGCAAACATACTACCCAAGTTTTATCTTGATCTCCTTCTTTTACACCGAAATACGCGAGATAAATTTGCCGCACGAACGATGTTATATACTTTTTTTGTCATGACAGCATTAACTCACCATAAATGTAACAAAAGGAATCTGCAGAGATTTAACAGCCTCTTGACGCCATTGCGAACACTGAATGTTTGCTTTTTAGCTTTTATGCGCCGACACAAACACTTTTGATAGCGGAGGATACGTACCAACGGTTGCATCAACATTGATAGCCAGCTGAGAGGTACAACATGTTTAATGACGAAAGAGCTGCCATCTGCCGGTCTATGATGTCAACGATTCGTTTTCATCATAAACCGACAGATGGCAGCATTTCTTATGTATTTAAATCTGTCAGTACGTCTTATATTAGTGATTCTTTTTCGATATATAACACATTTTGACAAATTGCAATTTGAAAAAATTCTGACGTGTTGGAAAGAAACAAAGGTCATTTTTGGATTCAGCGCACAAACATACATACAAATCTATTATCAAAACTTGAAAACCATAATACAACCGACAAAATGCAGGCCTGTGTAATTTGTGTCATAATAAAAGTACTTCCTTATTTTTACATTTATTTATTCACGACCGGTTTCGGCTTTTGGCCATGATCAGATGAAATGTAATTTAGTTTTGAAATATTGCACTTGCACATTGTTTTGTAGTTAGTTGTCAGTTGAGTTAACTACAAAACATTGTGCAAGTGCAATATATCATAACTAAATTACATTTCACCTGATGATGGTGTAAAGCCGAAACCGGTTGTGAATAAATAAATGTAAAAACAAGGAAGTACTTTTATTATAACATTAATTAGAAAACCTTGTTAACGATCTAAAACAATCCTGATAATTTGTGATTGAGTTTTATTATGTAAATAGCAAGCGATTATCTAAGTCACATTCTTAAACTCATCAGTACACTTCATTAGACAGTGATTTATTTTACGCGATTTTAATTTTATTTAGAGAAGAAACAATTTGTGTTATGCTTAGGTTGGAAGAAAATTTATTTAAGGGATTAATGCTGTCCAGAAACAATTTGTCTTTCCTCTTGCGCAAGCGGCAGCTTATGTTAGGAAAAAAAAAGTAGAAAATCCTATGTCAAATAAAGAAAACAGACTGCAATAAAATTTATTTCATTCACTTTATTACGTAAACTAGATAAACTGTTTATCTAGATATTTATGTAGTCTACTTTCTTAGTATGTATGGAATAAGAGTTGACTTATTTATGACAATGTATTAAAAACTTACTTCAAAATAAACTACATAAAGAAGTAGACATTTCATATCTCAGTGGTTTCTGTAGATAGTAATGGAATTTTAATTATTTTCAATATAAGCATTTGTGGAAGTGGAACATTTATTTCAACGAAATTAAATGGCAACTTAATACAGTAGCAACTGATAAAATAAAATTACACGATGAACTGACAGAAGAAGTGTATCAAAGTGAAAATTAAAACACTTTGACCAAGCAATAAATTGAAATCTATCAACTCCAATCAATTTAAATATTTTAATGTTCTCCTAAAGGGACTCGCTCGTAAGCAGCTTCAGTTAGTTATGTGTCGTTCCCTAAAGAACGTTTACCCCCGACATTGTGATGTTCTTTTTCTTAGCAGCTCAGAAAATCTATTCTGGATATAACTTGTAACAGTTTTCACATTCCAGTGTTGACAAATTTCTTTATTGACATTACCTGTAACCGATAACGTGCGGTCTACGAGAATCCGGCTGTATTGTTTGATTTTTAATTTTTGCTAGGATTTTTTCTCCGCGGTGGGGGTTCATGTACGTTTCTATAAGTGAAGAACTTAGCTGTGTGCACGTTGGCTTTGTGAACGGACGCTTTGTTTTTAATAGAGCGCAGTTATCGGTCTCCAGGGCCTCACGTTAGCGATGACGTGACAAAATCAGTTTTTGGAAATTTAAGAGATCCAGTTGGATATTGAACAAAAATAAAAAAATATTGATAGAATGCATTCGGACGACCCCTGTTTTTCGGATTGGACGTGCTAAAGCAAAGCAACTCTGTATTTAGATATATTCCTTTCTTAGATATTTAGATATATTTTGCTGATTTTAAATCAGGAAATAAGAGCTTCGAATCTCTTTTTGTCATTGACGGCAAAGGCCGGATTGTTTTTCGCTGTACAATGTCAAAACGACGTTTCGAATTTCTTCTTACTGTGCTTCGCTTTAATGATGGTACAACTCGAAAAAACAGATAAGATCAAGGAACCCAGTACCGCAAATTTCAAAGATTTTTGATAAGTTTATTGATAATTCACAAAGTGCCTTTTCTCTTGAGACAAATATAGCAATCGACGAGATGCTGGTTGCTTTCAGAGGTCGTTGTAAATTTAAAGTATAGATTCCGAAAAAAACCTGCCACATATGGAGTAAACATTATGTGCCTTACTGATGCCCGTAACAGCTATCTCTACAACGCGTATATTTATTCTGGGAAAGGCTCAGATTCAATATCGATGACTGCGACTGAAAAACAGTTGAAAATTCCCACCCAAGCTGTCAAAACATTGTCCAAATCACTTCAGATGACAAATCGCAACATAACTGCTGACAAGTGGTTCAGCTCTATACCAGTCGTGCAGGAGTAATATAAAAGAGGCTTAACGTAAGTGGTGCAGGAGTTACAAAAAAGAGGGTTAACGTATTACGAAATTATCAAAGTCTGTAATTTTAATTTCAGCCATGCACAACAAAATATCAACAGATTCGATTTCCGAAAAACCTGAGATAATTGAGTTTTATAACTCGACTAAAGGTAGTGTCCACACCTTGGACAAGAATGCTACTAACTATAGTCCCAGTCGTAGAACATGTAGGTGGCCTATTAAATTTTTTTCGCACTGCTAGATATAAATACGATTAATGCTTATGTTATTTACTCAAGTTACAAGGACACTGCAATATTAGGTAGAGTAGATTTTTTTTAAATGTTAGTCAGAATTTTAGTGCTGCAAGATTGGGAAAAAGGAATGGTAAATTCCAAATTACTTAGAGAGCTGCGAATGACTATTGGAAGATTATGTGGTAAAAACGATAATAGTGTAGTTGAAAATAATCCCCAAAGAGACCGCCTTGAAAGAAGAGCAACTTGCTTGACTGTCCACCAACACTTAAACAGAAGACTCAGTATGCCTGCTGTTCCTGCAGAAACTCCATTTGCCTTCAGTGTTCGAAAGAAATAAGTTATGAGTGGGCTAGATTAAGAAATGAGTACATTTCAAAGGCTTTTATGTTATGAACCACAGATCTTATGCTCCCTGGTATTTCGCAGGATTGCTATGAATAAAATTAACATTCTTCTTCTTATGACACCATCTCCCTACGGAGGTTGGCGATCCAATTGGCTATCATTGTACGCGAAACTGCTGCTCTGAAAATTTCTGTTGAGGTTCTTCCGAGCCATCTGCGCAGATCCTTCAACCACGAATTCTGTCTCCGACC
>WYDF02118361.1:0-10205 GCA_009867245.2 Adranes taylori
TAGGCATCTACATAGCCCTCGAAGTAAGCGGTAAAGTTCCGCTTTAAGTATTGGTTTATAGTTTGTCCTGGAGATGATAAAACCTAATTCAACTATATGGTATATTGTAATTTTTTCTATCGACCCTGGCCCTGGCTTGATTCATTTTTTATTAAATCTTCTAATTTTTTTTGGAACCTCCTACGATGCGTAATATGCGACAAGACTCAGGTCTAATAAGTTAATGGTTTTATTGTCAATTATTGATCCTTCTTATTATATTATTTATTCCTGTATATCATTGACTATATACATACCAGTGCTAAAATGTTATTTAGCAGTGCTAATTTGGACATTATTATAGTAGAACTCGTAATCAATGTAATCACAACCAAATTTTATTTAATAACCGCACATCTGTGACAGGGTTTAGTGTTCAATTCCCTCTGCCGGAGTAACATTCGTGTTTTTGTTTTTGCTTTCGGGGCTACACTAGGACCATTCCCTCCTTTTGCGCTTGCTTCGCTACCATATCTGTTAGGTAAAGATTAAGTTTAAAACTCGACAGGATTGTATTTAAATGAAATGTGTAATAAGGTACAAGAATGCTAGTAACATCTTGCAACAAAAACAAATCAATATGGAGAATAATTAACTCTATACAAAATAGGAACATAACAAACAACATTTTTCCAGATACCGATGGAACTCTAATTCATTTAAAGATCGAAAAAAACATGTAATCAGTTAAATAATCATTTAACAAATATTACTGAATCGTGAAATATTGATCATGGAAGGATTAAATTCTCCTATATATATGTAAATGATAATAAAAACAGTATGCTCTTTCCAGAAGTAACGACCCTAGAAGTCTCTGGAGCCATTAAAAGGCTAAATAATAGTGTCGCTCGAACTGTTTTTCAAATTTCCTGTTAAAAAAATGTGCAACCTACTGGTTGCCCCCTAACTTATATTTGTAATTTATCCTTTTTGACGGGAATCTTTCCAGTTGCATTAAAAAAAGGCTGTTGTGTGTCCACTGTAAACGAAAGGAAATCCTTACATGGTTGAAAACTATAGGCCTCTTAGCTTCCTATCGGCCATAAGCAAGGTGTTGGAAACTATTTTCAACGGAAGGTTACTAACTTTTCTTGGTAAATAGAACCTACTCTCTCATGCGTAACACGGTTTTCGCAAGGGTCGTTCAGTTAATACAGTCCTGGTTCAGTTTACCTAATGTGTGTTAGAAGCTTCGGACAAGGACCAGGTCCCCGTTAGATTATTCACAGACCTATAAAAAGCTGTTGCTAGCATTAATCATGGATTGCTGTAACATAAACTGAATGGTTATGGAATAGGAGGAAATTCGGCGGAATGGGTGAAATAATTTCGTAGTGACAGATCACAGGTGGTTGAATGCAGGCAATTTGGACTGGAAGTGACTTCAGAGGAAAGATATATCAAATGCAGGGTACCTCAAGGATTGGTCCTTGGTCCAACACTTTTCATCAGCTAGGAGGGTCTCGACGAATGTGCTACGGTCTTTAAAGCAACAGTAGATTAGTCCTTGAATAATGGTCTTTCTATAAATAAAGAAAAATCTATTATGGTCTATTTCAGGATGTTAAACTCTCCGACGGCTGAGTTCTCCCCGATAAACACGCCACCAATGGAGAAGTGTACCAAACTGTTATGATGATATTAACAGTTTTTATACTTCCAATTCGTCTGAAATTCAAATTTGGGCTTGGAAGGAACCAATGTGATTAGGTCACATCTAGACACTACTTTCAGTATACACTTCACTTTCATTTTTTAAACTTTAAGGAATTTGAAACCTTATTAAATCTGTTGAACTTTATGCACAAGGTCATGTATTATTAGTTAATAAAAGCATCACCTTTCACATGTTATATTTCCTTAACATAGACCCATTCTATATAATTATTAACTAAATTCCAAAAAAGTCAAAAATACTTGCAAACTATGAAGAAAGTTAGGCCTTTATAATTGGGAGTTGTAATGTATTTTTACAATTTTATTTTATTACGGTTCTGATTTAAGTGTAACACATGGCTGCAATGCCTGCTGTAACTAAACTAAGTGCCTCGCAAAGACTCTGCGTATGATTCTATTAAACATAGCAACTGCTTTAAAGGTACTATACACAGTCATGCGTTTAGATATAATGTATGACTACATGCTGCCATTTTCGATTTATTTGCACATTAAAAATAGTTATGATTAGAATTTTTTCATTGGGAAACATACACAAAATAAATTTACGTAGGGAAACAGTTAATTTGAAAGTCATTTTTAGCGGTTTATTTAAATATGTGATCGAAAAAAATATAAAATATTGAAGTTCGTCTCAGTGTTGAGTCCACATGTTAATTACATTTTTAACCAAGCCTGCTTAACATGTTTTGGGGAGACAATTATCCTTTCTTCAGAAACTTTAGTACATTTCTTGCTACTATGATACTACGATTATATGTTTATATCAACAGTTTGTAGTTTTGGAAAAATGTTATTTCATAATAATTTGATCTAATGTATAAAATTGTTGTAGACAGGTGAAGAAAAATTGTTGGTCACAAAAATTACAATTTTTGGTCACCTGTCTACAACAATTTTATACATTAGATATTACGGGGCCAATACAACGATATTCAAAAAAGTAATAATAATTTGTAACCTTAAGTAACAAAAAAGTAACCTAATTTAACATAAGGAATAGAATTTCAAAGAAATAAATTAAACAAGAAAGTTTAACAATAACTGATTAAAACTATTTAATTTCCATCGTAGGAAATTCTAATAAATTACATTAGTAATTTAAATTTAGATTACTAGAATAATTTATTAAAATTTCAATACAAGCTTCAAAAGCACATGTGCTTAATAAGTCCAATGTACTTCAGAAATTACACGTTTGGAATTTTTAAAAATGGCCATTTTTTGGAAAATTTTAATATTTTTAAAATAACTGATTAAATTACTTAATTTCTAATTAATTAGATTAGTAATTTAAATCCGAATTAGTAATTTATAATAATAATGAATTTAAATTATTAAATTACACTAGTAATTTAAATTAAATTGTTAATGTATTTTATTAGAATTTCCTACAATGGAAATTAAATAGTTTAATTAGTTATTTTTTATATTATTAAAAAAATTTCATACATTTACATTTTTTTTAATTCCAAACATGTGACTTGTGAAAGACATTGGAAATTAAAGTGATTTATCTTACAATAATTTTATTCTATATAGTATTCTAAGGCATAGCAATACAACATATAATAAATGACTGGTTGACCGAAAAAAGACAAAATATTACAAAAATCGTATAATTTCTAGATATACAAAGAGCATTCTAAAAACTTTGGACAGAAAAATATTGATAAATAAATTGAAGCAATACGGAATAGAAGCTCTAGTACTTAAGTGTTTTGAAGAAAACCTGAAAGATAGAGACCAAGTCACAGAATATAGAGAAGAAAAGTCAGATAAGATCGAAAATAAAATGGAAGTGCCACAAGAAAGCAAATTAGGACCTTTAATGTTTTTGCTCTAAATTAATGACCTAAAATCGGTCATTAAAAAATGCAAGGCTCACCTGTTTAAGGACGACGCACCTGATGGTTTCAACATACATAAATTAGAGAAAAACCTACAAAAATTACAGAAAGAATTAAATGCCGAACTGAACGAAATACATAAGTGGCTAACTGCCAATAAAATAAAACTAAAATTGCTAAAAGAAAAGTAATGATATTAGGGAAAATAACAACAGAATATAAACATTGAAATAGAAATAAAATAGGCCAAGAAAAAGACATAAGATACGTAGGAATTACAGTAAATCAAAAATTAAAATTCGATACTCATCAGTCAGCCACATTCGTCTACTGCTGGACATAAACCTCCCTAGTTTGCTTACACACTTTCTTATTCTCTTGTATCCAATTTGTATGCATATGCCTGATATCATCTGACCATCGTGTTGGTAGTCGTCCCTTATTTCGATAAGAGTCTTGTCTATGCCTTCACTCTATAATACGCTTGGTCCACCTGTTATCCTGAATTCTCGTAATGTGTCCCACCAAATTCCATTTTAAGATTGCAATTCTCACTACTGCGTCAATTAGTCCAGCATTGACCTTTCCATTGCACGATACGCCACTTTGATTTTCTTTATGGTCTTTTTTGTTAATGTTAAAGTTTCGGGGCCATAGGTTAAAACAAACAGAACATATTGGTTGATAACTTTTCTTTTCTACCACCATTTTAATTTCCCTCCCCATATCTGTATTTGCCTAAGGAACTTTTCGACTCTTCTTCTTGTCTTCTAGTTTAGAATTAAAATCGCTTATTAGTAAGGTGTAATGAGCAGAGTATGCTCATTACACCTTACAGCTCATTACACCCAATGAACTTCATTCAGGTTGGTATAAGAGATTTTTATTTCCTCTTCTTCAGATGTTGACGTAGGGGCGTATGCTTGTATGACTGTCTTTCTGTATCTTGTATTTAGCTTTAAGATGAAGTGGAGCTTGTACTTATTATATTTAATCTCTTTTATAATTTCTGTATGCTTTCTGTGTACAATTAATCCTTCAGATGCATCCGTTGGTCCTATATAGTCGAAAGTGTGTCTTCTTAGTGTGATTCTTAGCAGCCTCTGCTATCTTTCCAATCTGACCGCTACCTTCATTAGTGGAGATCAAGTCGCCGTAAGGATTTTTTTCACAAAAGATTCGATGCACACATTAATAAATTCAATAAAAAGTAACATCCAAAACTTATTTTTTGAGGAGAGTAAAATATGAAAATTAAAAAAATCATTTATCTTTTAAACAACAATTTAAACAACCTAGTCTTAAAATTTATATTATATTATATATTAAAATTTGTTTAATTTTTAAATTGTAATGTTTATTGAATTGTTTAATAAAAAATTAAAACTTTAAGTAAATATTATAAAGGTTTTAATAAAATAAAACCGATTTGCATAACTCACTTTTAAAAACTTTTTTACTTTTAAATTATTGCATGTTTTTTTATCGACAACTTGATCATATTTTAGAAAATGAGTAATTTATATTGTCTTTAGTAGAAAGAAAAGTTAAATGGTTGTAATCAACAAAATGAATTACATACATGGTTATATCATAAAATTCTTATAATTTATTAAACTAAACAATATTAAGAAAACTACACTTAGAATAGAATTTTTTTTGAAGAATATAATGGAGTTAGCAATATTTTCTTTCATTTATCATTTGGGTTACGCTTAAGTACTTTGATATCATATTTAATAATAAAGAACTGAACGTGTATAGCGTCTTTGAAATGGACTGCACGTGACTATGAACTCAGTCACTTTAAAACCGTCAGCGTGTTTAATGCATGCATTCGATATTCGACTGTCTGCTAGTCGGATATCAAACTAAACAAAGTTAAATCGAAGGAGGCGAAAGCCACCAACCACGCTCAACTTAGTCGTCCGTCATTTGTTTGATTCTCGTGATTGACTCGGCTCTGTCAATTGTTTTGTTTAAATTAGTAAAACCAACGCATTCTATCTGTAATCATATTTTCGCTATTTTCTGTATTTGTAAAGAGTTATTATTATCATCTTTGTGATGAGTTATTGTGTGCGTGCATTTTATGTTCATCGGTGTGTTTTAAAGTAATCATTTTTGTACTTGTGGACTTTGTACACTTAAATATGTTGTGTGCGATAAATTTTTAAGTGTCATGATTTTTCAAACATTTTCATAAACAGATTAGTTTGAATTTTTGTTATTATTGCAATAATCGCCATGAATACATAACTTAACAGATAAATGAATATTTCAAATGGTAAATATTGTTTGTGCATTTATTAATGGTTGATCATGTGTAATAGTTATTATGTCTTGGATTAAACGCTCATCGGAACCAATAAAACTACATAAGTTGCAAAAAGTTTTCGAGTATCAAGATGATTCCCGTTTCAACAGTTACAGGGTATTTATAATTTTATTTTATTTTAAATCACTAATTCAGTTCGTAACAGAACGTCTGTATTATGGACATATTACGAAATTATTTGAAACCTTTTGATGCACCGAGTACAATTGTGTATATTATCGCATTAAAAAATGTACGACAGTTTATTAGGGTAGGTTTATATTCAATATAAACCTACCCTGTAGGTTTATATTCAATATAAACGTACCCTAGGTATAAATTAATAAAACCTAAAGGGATTGTTGAAAATATACTGTTAAAAAAAGTCCCGTTACATTGCTTATTATAAATTAATCGATATCGCTGAAATGATGTCAATATAATCCATCAAATAATAAAACACAAATTGATTTCCATTTATTATATTCATAAAAAGTTTAACACACATCCAATTAAGCTTGACGCCTATTCGCAATTAAATGAAATAAGTACCCAACAACATTTAATTAATAAAGAGTAAATGGGAGTGAACTGCTTTTATGACAAGCAACATATCGACAGATATTAATTTAATAGGTACGTAATATCAGTAATCACAACAAATGTCTTAAAAAAGCGGCTTGTTCAAGATGTATGGCGCCATTTCACCCATTATGATAAGGGATCATCTCATCAGCACTCTCTTTATTCGGAGCATCACGGCTTTGAAACCCAAGCGTAACTCACTAAGCCACAAGCCGGCTGTTGATAGATATGAAAATTCGTATTATGAATTATTAGTTTTTGGATGCAACCAAATTTACATGGAGTAGTTGACGTTCTTAATGCTACATACAGTTCGTTGTTTACGCACCTTACTTGAGAAGGTTAGGGCAACATTGTACCATCTATAGAGATATTAAGTGCAATGAAGATGACTGTAGAGGCATTGGAACCCATAACCACGCTATTTTCTTTCGTGTATGCAGCTATAGTGAATCTGCTCTTATGCTCACAACACATCGACAGATATTAATTAGATACTAATTAATTTAATTAGTATGTTAACCGTAAAAATTAGTTAATAATGAATAAAATTAGTTATAGAGTTACGACTGACTTTACAATAAAATTTAGTTGACTGTGACACTAATAAACTGAAATACAAGTAATATGTTTGAGATTTTCAAAGTAGTCAATAAATTATTACTCACATCTATGCTACAGACATTTTAGAAATTAAAGTACTACACGCAGGTTTATTTTAATTATCAACTGACGCTCCCGCGAAAAATCCACATGACGACCAGATTTAGTTACAAGTGTCCGGCACTGCTTTCTGTCTGATTCCTTTCCATTAAGAACTTTCACCATCCTTAGCTCCCAGTTTTCTGCCATAACTTTACCGCAAAGAAACAGTTCTGTCTTCTTCTTCGCCTGTACCCGACTACCTTCACCGTTGTGACTTTTGTGGTCCTCCATTCCTACTATCAGGGCTCGCTCTAGCGGTTACGTCGCCCCGAACAAAAAGACAAATTAGCGACCCTTAAGAATATACATATTTTTTAAATAAAGGTACATATTTTTTATGTTCAATAAAAATCAAATTATTTTATTTAAATTTTAATAAAGAAACATGTAACATAACTTAATATTGAAATTATTCGTAATATTGAAATTAATACAGTAGACATTAATCTGTACCTGTACCAGCCATAAAATTGTTAAGCATATCTTTGGATTGAACTTGGATATATACCTCGACAGGCTCAAATGGAACTGGGCCCGGATGACGGATGGAAGATGGACAAAGAGGCTGCTGGAGTGGAGACCTCGAGCGGACAAACGAAGTAGAGGGAGACCTCCGACTCGCTGGACAGACGATATAAAGAAAATCACGACAAACTGGATACAGACGGCTCATGAGAGAGAAAGGTGGGCAGAAGAAGGGGAGGCCTATGTTCAACAGTGGACGCAGAGGGGCTAGATGATGATATGTACCTTATATTATATAAGAATTGAAAATAGTATGATTACTTGTTCAAATGTAGCATCAGTGCATATGTTTTCCTTTTGGATCTTTGATGTGTTCTTAGCCTCCACGTCAATTTTGGAAGCAAGTTGTGCATCAATAATAGTTTGATCGAAAGACGAATCCGATCGAAGATTCTTGAAAATTATTTTGCAATTTTGTAAAAGATCACTAATGAAGAAAAAAAACTTATGAATACAAAAACTTAAGTTGTTTAATATAATTTAATAAACCCGGGGCATTGTGTCTAATTAAATTATCAACTTATTAATAATATTTTCTTGATTGCACTATCCTGCTTTATCACCCCTCATATTGGACCCGTTGTCGTATGCCTGTCCTCTGATATCCTAGAAATTTAAACCTAAGTCATTAAGTTCTCCAATTATAATATGACGTTTGTTCAATCTTTCGTTCAATAATCGTATCAGACATTTGTTCAATAATATCAATCTTTCGACTGGTACGAAGCCAAAAAAGCTTTCATTAATTTTAATTTCAACATCAGCGTCAAATTTATTGATTGAAACATATCTGATTACAAGAGTCATTCGCTCTACCTCACTAATGTCGGGACTTGGGAGTGCAGTCTAAAATTATGGAAAAATATTTGGATTTTTTTATTTCATCAATAATATGAGACTTTACAGTTTAATGCAGCAGATCTATTACCTCTTTTGTATATTTTGCCTGAGATTTAGTCTTTTTTGGGCACTCTACGGATATGCTCTTCCATAATGGGATTAAATTCAGATAGCAACTATTTTCAGAAATTACCGCTATTATACTAAAAAAACTTGTTGCTTGTACCTTGAAAAGCCAAAGTACTTATACTAAGCATTTTAGAAATGGCTACGATTCTTAGAAGCACATCCTTGCTCTTTTAAAGTTTCACCGAGACGCTCTTTTAAAGTTTCACCGAAACGGATCCAACTTTTAAACCCTCCTTTGTAAGAGAACTAACTATACAGCCGAAACTATTGCAAGAGAAGCGGTAAACGCAGTTTTGTGAATGAGAATACACTGGCGAGTTTCGTAAAACTTGCTCTCCATTGCTTAAAATTAGTCTATAATAATTTGCGCTAAAATGTCGACCGATGTCATTCGAAGGTTTAGGTGGACCTAGTCTTACTAAAAAAGTTTGCCACAATGCTGGATCTGTACTCAGTTTGTAGAAGGCTTTCTGTAGGTGTCACGTTAGTGTCAAAAAATTGACAATAACGTGACGTAATTTTTTCAATGCTGATGATAGATAGATGATTGATAGTAGCCTGATGATCGAGTGTCTGATCGATCGAGTCGAGTAGTCTGAGAGAGCGTCTGGTGATAAATAGTAGTCAGAGTGTCGTCAATTTAAATTGATTTAGAAACTTCTTCTATTTGTTTGACATCATCATCCTCTGATGATTCCTTCTTTTCTTTTGCAGACGGACTTTTGTATTCTCATAGTCGTCATTGATTTTGGTACAACTCTGGATATAACTTTTTAAAGCACCAGCTTGTTTTTCTCTTTCGGCTTCCTTTGCCAGCCTTCCTTTTTGTACTGGAAATCAGATAGTTTTCTTTGACCGTCAGACATTCTGGAATAGTCATACACATAACTCAAATTAAACTATGTAAACTATAAAATAATATAAGAAAAGTCCAGGTTCCTGTCTAGGAAAAGCATTGGGCATTGAGTACTCACAAATAAGGTGTATACGTTAAAATAATTAGAGCCATAAGAGGTTTAGCATTGTAAATAACATTTTTGATTAGGGGACAGTCATCGGGTAACTTACGATGTACCTATTTTATGATAACAAAGACAAAGACAAATATTAGTTATTGATTATACACTATGCTAATTAATTACATCTTAAACAAATCAATTGTACATAGAAGCTATGCATGGGAACAAAGTCCATTAACCGATTTCACACAGGTGTCATAGAAAACATTCTAGAATTCGCTAATGAGGCACAAATTAATCATGGTGAAAAATATGCATCTCGGATTTTGGAAGGGGACCCGAGATGTATAAAAACGATTCACCCACATCGGGGAAAAATAATAATTTTAGGCGTCTGCCAAACGTTATAATGTCCAACTAAGTTGTGAAATAACCGACGCCGTAGCGATGTGGTTAAGATGCATGACTTCCACCGGAGAGTCCCGGGTTCGATCCCCAACGCAGACAATGGTTTGCGTTGTTGATCGAATCTAGGCAACTCACGTAACGAGGTCGGTAATTATAGGAGGAAGGTAA
>WYDF02118372.1:0-10205 GCA_009867245.2 Adranes taylori
CTTTTGATACACCTACCTCATTCAATCTCACCCACAACTTCTCTCTCACTATCCTATCAAAAGCAGCTTTTAAATCACTTTTGGTTAGTACAGTATATAATAAAACATTTTCCTCCGGTACATGAAAGATGCAGTTTTTACTGTACGAATTAAATTAGATTGTTTTATATAGAATCATAGAATTTCTTGTATTTTAGCACATTAATGACATTTATTTACAACATAATAAATTCAAATGGAATCTAATAAAAAACAGTTATAAAATAATTTTAAAAGTATTGAAGATTAAATACATGTTGCAGTTTACGTACCTTAAACGCATTCGGCAACATATACAAAATCGCGTGCCGTATGCAGGTTAGCAATTTTTTATATTCTTCAAGGAACCAGTTTGTTATAGTCTTTCTTTGCGCATTGAGGCGTCACTTTTCTATTTGCTACATGCACCTATTCCTTTAGTTACACGTGCGCATTGCTAAAGGAATACAATTGAGCCTCTAAGTCTTGCATATTGCACCGACGGTAATGAGTATATTAGCGATTAGCAAGAGTTTTGAATTCCCTGCAAGAGTAAGAATAGAAGTATGGTGTAGCTGGACCGAATATAATTCCAGTGGATATAGGGGATGAGAAATGATTATGTGCGCTAGTTAGTGGAATGCAGAAGATATGGATAGGTGAAGAGAAAGTACCCGATGAATGGAAAAAAGGAAAAATTATTCCAGTGTATAAGAGAGACAAACAGAATGGATGTGAATAGTTATAGGGGAGGGATTGTAATGCATGCATTGTATAGGTTGTTTGCGAGGATCATAGAAAGGCGGTTGGAAGAAGAAATTAGAGTGAAGGGATTATTGTCATACACGTAGAATCGTTTCCTAAGAGGAAGGGGACAGCTGACAATACTGTCACTCTAAACTTTATAATGAGATTGGAAAAAAAGTTATACCTTCTGCTTGTTGACCTTAAAGCTGCGTTTGATATGATTGTAAGAGAAAGATTTTGGAAGATAATGGAAAGGGTGGGGGTTTCGAGAGGTACTGTAAGAATGATAAAAGGACTCTATGAGGGTACGAAACTAAGAGCAAAAGTGAATGATGCGTGTTTGTATGGTTTGAGACAAAAAGGGTAGTAAGACAGGGTTGCCCACTGAGCGCTTGTATGTTCAATATATACTTGTCAGATAGTTGGAGGAGGTTTTGGAGAGGAAATAAGCAGGTGGGTTGAATGTTGGTATGGTAAAGGTATAGTCTCTTACATATGCATACGATATAGTATGTACTGCGACATGAAATAAATGATAAGGAGGCTGAAAGGATATTTGGATAGAAGTGGTTTGGAAATAAATGTGGAGAAAACGAAAGTAATGAGATGCAAGAAGGATGGGAGAAATAGAAGAAATCAGAAGTTTGATATAGGAGGAAACTAAATTGAAAGAGTTAGGTTCAACAAGTATTTAGATTTTTCGTTGGCTCAAAACAGATCATTTAAGGAACCTTTTGTGAAAGCAACTATGAAAGCAAGGCAGTTGTTGAGAGAATGAAGATTGTGTGGTAAAGAAAGTTTGGTGAATCAGTGAGAGTGAGGATGAAGATGTGAAAGGTATGTGTGAACAGTGTTATGATGTACGGGGCGGAGCTATGGGCGGTGGAAGAAAGAGAAATGATGGATAAAATACAAGTGGGATGCTTGAAAAGGATACTGGGTTTAGAGAGAAGTACAAGGAAATGAGATTGTAATATAGGAGGTGGGAAAATTCAAATGTTTAATAGAGGGAGTGAAAATAATGGTAAAGTTTGAAGGGAAGGCATTGTTCGATGAAGGGAGTAGGTTGGTTAGGGAAGTATACATGGAGGGAATGATGAAATATGCGAGAATGATTGGATTAAGAGTAGGATGAAGGTTAATAGGAGGATTAGTTAGATTGGATAGAGGATTGGATAGTTGGATTAAGAGTAGAATGGAGGATTGGATAGGAGGATTGGGTGGTCAACTGGAAGATGGTTGAGAAGGTTATGGTGATGTGAAGTGATTATTTTAAAACAAAACTAAAACAGCAACCGTCCAAAATGGCTCGTGACGACTCTATATATCTAACCGCAAAAACTAAGATTACCAGACTGATCCCCCTCGAACGACTCCGAAGAGAAACGATGATACGGTATTTTGGTTCCATCTGGCCATGACTCAGTGTTTTCTGTAGAGAATATATTTCTCTCAATTGACACTAATAGAAGCCAGATTATGACTCCCTTTTGGTCGCTAAACGCGTGCAACTGTATTGTCTTAAGTAGGCTATGAGGAAATATAACTAAACGAGGCTAAGTTTAATAACGTTATCTCATGAACGATATTCCAACGCTGATATTGAACTATACAAATGAATCTTATTGATTTAAAAAAATATATGTATCTACTGACTCAAGTTATTGATTTAAGTATAGTCCTGTGCCAAAATTGAACTTATACTTATTGTAGACATTATAGTCTTTAGCGTCTTGACTATGTAGCCATTTCTATCGTTAAAATATTATTAATTTTATTACACTGAAAAAACACTATTCAGCGTTATTTACAGGTTAAGGTTTATTATGATAGAGAAATGTTAAGTTTAACAAATATTTCCTTTTGTAAACATTAAACAAACCAGTTTTCCTCCAATCACCTAACTACTAATGTATGAATACATTTTGTCAAATTTAATTCAGTATATAGGTGATTGATTGAGGGCTATTTATTTAGTTTCGGGGAGACATAAAAATTCATACAAAAAAATTATTTGATCATTTTTCTAAGTAACTAAACGATTTGTTGTCAAGTACACCTCCATAAAAACCGTATTTGTTATACAAATTATAATTACATTAACACTTATTTAGGTAAAATTCGCAAATGTTTCTACAGACTATCTTATTATTTAAATAAACTCGTTGTTAATATATAATTCAAATTTTACTTTTTATGTTAATTTTTATATAAATTACAACATTTCATTAAATGCAAATAAAATCTATGCAAATAAAGGGAGAAATTGTTATATTCGTACTAATGTCTTTTAATTTGCATGCATACGTTAATCTCTATAAGTTTAAATATGTTTTTCATAGTCAGTAAAATTTACAATAAAATCAGTTACACTAAATAACTCAAATGCTTATTACATTAGCTTTCTAAGTACTAATTTATGGGCGAAAATAATATCATTATTTATGCTAATCATATATATAGCATAAATAATGCTATAATATAAACATTTTTTAATATGTTATTTTTTGTAATAAAGTATCGTTAAATAATGTGAAAATAAATGTTTGAAATAAATGATTTAAAAAATAAAGCAATATAAAATTTCTCTTTAAGCGAATATCAAATACTTAACACTTGAATTGAATATCAAATACTTTGAATATAAATGATTATCAAGAATGTTTTTAATTAGTATTTTGTTTTTAATATTATGTAATGACATTTCAAGACACTGGTCGCATACTCTTCTTGATTGAGAATTACCAAACAGCATATAAATTTGGAAACAAACATTGAACAGTAAGCATAAATCGTGCTTTCTTTTACGCCATTTCCTTATAGTATTTACAATTACATTTAGATAAAATTTTGGATAAATATTTAGTGCAGTTTCCGAAGAAATTAAGAAAGAATTACGACACGGACGAAAATTAGTATATCATAGAATTTTATTTGAATATCTGAGCTGGCATTATTTAATAGAGCAAATTATGAAATTAATATATTTTATTACTTGTGTCTCGAAAAAATTTTTACCCCATCCAGGACTCGAACCCGTACCTCTCGATTGCCGGTCGATTGCTCTTCCAATTGAGCTAACGGGCACTTATTCGAAGACACACCTACTTTTAAATATGTATTTGTTTTCCGTATCTATTATGATAGGCAACTTATATATCAGGATTTGTAACCTTTGGCCACCTGTTTCCTGACATGTAAGTAGCCTATCTTAATAGATACGGAAAACAAATACAAATTAAAAATTAATTGTGCCTCGAAAAAAATGTTTACCCCCGTTAACTCAATTGGAAGAGCAATCTAACGGCAATCGAGAGGTCCAGGTTCGAGTCCCGGACAGGGTAAACATTTTTTCGAGAAACAAGTAATAAGAAATATTAATTTCATAATTTACTCTATTAAGTAATGCCGGCGTGTAGGTTCAACCACGAAACATCAAATATTCAATTAAACAAGCGACCGACAGCAAAGCGGAGGTGAAATTATTATAAGAAACACCCATCCAGGAGGCTCCATCTGCCAGATGACGAATACATCGATCGACGGTACCAAACAGATGGCCAAAACAAATCGTGATATATAAGTTGCTTATCTTAATAGATACAGACAACAAATACAGTTTAAAAATTATTTGTGTCTTCGAATAAGTGCCCTTTAGCTCAATTGTCTCGGACGGAGTAATCTTTTTTTTTTGAAACACAAGTAATAAGAAATAATAATTTCATAATTTACTCTACTAGAATTTTATCCCATAAGTGATGTTGCGTCTCTCGGATTACTAGAAAATAAATTTAAAAAAAAATATTTATTTTGGAAATATGGTTTGAATATAGATTAATTAGTAAAAAATTAATCACCTTTATGACAACCAAAAATACAAAATAATGACACATTAGTACTAGTACTTATCACTAAATTGTAATTGGAAATAAGTATAATATTAGGACTATATAAACCGAGTGTATTTTAATGGAGGCTTCCCAAATTCCAGCCATATATGGAGCGGATCGAGGATTAAAGTGCCACGTTATTTTTAATTAGATCCCGACTTCATCAGACGAACTAGTTCCTTCTAAGCACCTAGAAAGTTAATGCTAAGATCTGAAAAAATATGCGGACAGAGTCCGCGACGAAAGACAAAGCGATGTACCGCTGCAATAAAGGTTCCTGAAGCCAGATCTGTCACTAGTTCCAAGTCAAGAGGTTTTGTAGCCAAACAACCCTATGTGATAAGAAAGGGGCCACCAAAATCTACACCAACAGCACGAAATGATCTCAGTTGTTGTACGATAGGCAGGCAAATCTCTAATCTCCAAATCTCGTTCGGTTTCTATTGGCTTTGTTCTAAAACATTTGAGGCATTGAGCTAACCTAGATTTGATTGCTCGACAAGGCGACGAAATCCAAAATTTTTGGGATAGCAGAAATTGCTAAGTGCGCAACCCTGGGTGTAAATACCTTTGGCGGTAATCATCAATTAAAAATTTGGTAAATTTATGACTACGTGGAAGAAGAGCGGGATACCTTCCTTTGAACGAAAGTTCAGAGTTGGACAATCGACCGCCCACCCTGAGATTACCAGTACTGTCAAGAAAGGAATTCAAACTTGCAAATGGTTTACTACGCAAAGTACCCTTGGTCAGCTTATTAACTTCATTACGAAACGCCAACACCTGGGTAGAATGAACTAACAAATACAGAACCAATTGCATTTCATTTTCTTGAATAGGGTTCACCTTCCGTTTATCGCGAATTCGACAATTGCAAATAAATCGACAGCACGAATACCAGAATACCAGACACAATACCAGAATTCGCTGGATTTTTGCTAACGATGAAAACTAGTTTAACGGATTTTGCCATAAATTGGTTTCGTGGTTAGTGATTAAGACGAGCCTTTTTTCTCCTGCTGGCAAACCGCGGCTACCACGAATGCAGAAGTTTGGGGAGTCTCGGGTTGGCATAACGACATGTTACATAGCTGATTTGCTAATAATCCACGTATTCTTTTGGTATTGTATTTTTTTTTTCAACGTTAGTATTCGTTCTTAGAACTTTAATGAACATTAGAAGACAAAATACAAAACAACGTATAGCGTATGAAGTTTTAAACTTCATATCTTTTCTTTCTAAACAGTTCAAAGAGTAGTAGAAAATAAAAGATAAAAAATAACTTATATTTTATAAATTCGAACGCTTCCAGTAATGAGGAATCATATGAAAGTGGGGAGAAACTAGTGCAAGGAATGGGGATGGTGGATGAGGAAATTGAGAGATTGATGGACGTGGAGAGCCAAGAGAGGTATGCACACATTAAAATGAGCAAATTTTATAGAAATTATGAATGGATTATGGGGGAGAAGGGATGGCCAAATATTTAGAGTCTGGATTAAGCATGATAGAGAAAAGGATGATTGCGAGGCTTAGATGTGGAAGTGATGAATATAAAAGGGAGAATGTGTAGGGTGTGTGGGAGGGATGAGGAAACGTGGATGCATTAGATGAGACCGTATGGGGATGCAGTGGAATGAAGGGGAGAGAATGTATGGAGAGAATTGGAGGATATGTTTTGGACAGGAGGGGTGGGACAATGATGGAAAGAGTGATGAATACGGTAAGGGATGTTAAAGGGGGATAGGGATAGTTGGTGAAGTAGGAGTGAGGTGAAAAATTGAAAGGGAAAAATTGGAAAGGGTATAGAAACTTCTAGATGGTCTTCCCTTCTCCCGCAAATGGAAGCTGTGTCTCTTTTTCTGTTATTTATTTATTGTGTTTTTTTATTTTATTTCTCTTCAGAATTTATTTTGGTTATTTTGTTGATGTTTATGTTACTGTAAATTTAAATGAAGAGTTGATGCCAATAAAGGTTTCTATCTATCTATCTAATATGATAATTTTGCATTTCGCAATAAGTTTCTACTTAGTTTTAGTAAGTGCTTAAGATTTTATTGCAACAATGGTTTGAAAAAGTTTCATCACATTTGGCTGCACCACTCAAAAGGCAAGAAAAAATAAAATTTACCTTTTCTAGAAACCGTTGCCTGTCAGTATGCCCTGTCAGTATGGATCGGAGACCCTGACACTGATCCAACGAGTAACCCAACGAGTCTAGATAAACACTAAGAGACCGAATCCCAAGCGAGGAGATCCATAGAAGAATGTAGTAGTAAATGGAGTTAAGAGGATGACATGTCTGAAGTAGAAATGTGCTAGTCACGTAGATAGAATGTAGGATGGCAGGTGGACTAAAAAAACACTGAAATGGAGTACAAGAGAGAAAGTAGTTTGGAGTATAGGAAGACCACCAATCTGATGGCCGGATGATATAGCCATGAAGCTATGATATTAGGAAAAAAATAATTTATCTGAAGCATGGCTGGAGCCAAGTGGTGGAAGGCTTTTGGATCTAAACCTTTCATTGTGCTAGTGAACAGTTCGTTAACAATTTGTTTTGCTTTGTTTGTATTGGTTACGTGATGAATGCTTAACGCAAAAGGACTGTTTTGTCTTTGGAGACTAAATTACAAGCCATCAACAGACTCGATAAAGGAGAGACAATTAAAAAAGTGGTTTCAGATTTAGATGTGGGAGAAGTGACCGTAGGAGAGTGGAGAGTTTGAACAAATTTCAAGTGCCTTGTTTATGTGGTTTACAAAGCTCCGAAGCAAAGGAAGTCCAGTGAGTGGGCCTATGCTACAGCAAAAGGCTATTGAATTCCACCAAAAGTTTAAAGCCGGAGAAGAAAAATTTATAGCAAGCAGAGGGTAGCTTCATCGTTGGGAAATAAGGTTTGGAATCATGGAGCTAAACATTTCTGCTGAGAAGTTATCGTCCAATGATGCCATCGTACTACAGTTCAAGGAAGAATTTAAAGATCTGATTAAATGATTAAAGATGGAGATTTCTCACCTCAACAGATTTTTAACTATGACGACACGGGCTTGAACTATCGTATGCTTCCTACAAAAACACTTGCTTCTAAAAAAGAGGCTTCCGCTCCTGGTTTAAAAGGTCAAAAGATGGGGTCACACTCATGGCTTGCTCTAATGCTAGCTGAGATTGTACGTTAAAGTAATTGATGATAGAGGAATATGCCAAGCCCAGTTCTTTCAAAAATGTGTCTATTCTTGCCTGCCTGTGCTTGTACAAAACTCACAAAAATGCATGGATGGGCTCCAAAATTTTTAAAGACTGGTTTTTCACTGACTTTGTGCCATAAGTTGAAAGGTTTTTAAAATAAAACAACCGCTCTGGAAAGCTTTTAGTAATGGACAACTGCACTGCTCATCCTGATATTAATACCATGCTTTTACCCCCCAAAATCACGCCTCTTCTCCAGCCCATGGACCAGGTCTGTTGGAAAACCTGAAGCGTAGCTATAAACGAAAACTTTTGAAAAGCCTCATTAGCGCCATAATGAAGGAAACGACGTCGTACAGACTCTTAAAAAATCACAATGTAAGATGTTGTTTACATGTCAGCTGAGGCGTGGAACGAGGTGAAAAGTTCTACTCTTCAGAAGTCGTGGAGGAACTTACTACACGACAGGAAAAATCAAGAAACTTTGTCCGTATAGCATGACGATGAAGACGACTACAGCCTTGCACAGCTAGCTCAAAGATTGGCAGATGAAACAATCACTGAAAACGATGTAGCCGAGTCAATGAACGTAGGCGAACAATTGGAAATGACTGCTGAGATGATAGTAGAGGCAGTGAATATAGAGTCTGAAGAAAGTAAAAGTGACAGTGAAAACATTGAAATGGAGAATGACAAAAACTGCCAGAGTGAAGGATGCAAAGTGATATAAAAGGTACCTAGAGCAACAGTCAGACACAACTTCAACAGATCTTCTACTAGTACAACGATTGCGTGAAACGGCAACAAAGGAGCGAGCGAGTTCCGTTAAATAGTAAACACTTATGGACTAGAAATAATTTTTTTAACTGCAACAACTACTGTATATAGTATGTCTTTTTTTCATTTTGTGTTTATATTTGTACGTCATTTTTTCATGTGCTAATACAGTAGATGTCTTTCTTCACATCTTTGATCACGTTTTCATTCATTTCACTAGTTTACCATACGTTTCCCTTTAGATTTTTGACAGAGTCCGTTTTATCCGAGTTTTCGATTATCCGAGGTCCCCTGGTCGACTTTACCTCGGGTAATTGTAGTTGAGTATTTCTGTGAAAGTAATGAGCTACGCTCCACTCAGGCAACCAGGAGCAGACAACTATCAGAAGCCATCGGCTTAGACTCGAACTGGCTTCCCAATCAAAATTAAAAATATTATTAATCCCATATAATATAATTACACCGAACATGTATTTTTATATGACAGATAAAAACATATGTATATTGAGTTTATAATAGTTAATCCGTTAAATACCATATGTTTTGTTTACTCTGCAATGTTAGTAGATACCGTTTGCTAGAAAAGAATTTTTATTATATACCATTGGCTTGAAAAAATATTTATAGAAGTTTTATCCGCGACCGTTATATTATTCATGCTGTTGCCTGGCAGTACAGAGATTACTAAAATAAAATTAAATAGGAAACTAGTATTTATGTTTATTAACTTACCATGCACCAGTAATTTTAGATATCACACTAATTGCCATTATTGTCAACTTACATATTATACGAACGATTATAGTAATAAATTTCTAATGCATTAAAATGATATTAAAGTCGACGGTAATGAAAATTTCTTGTTCTTATTTGACATTATTTGTTTTATGAAAATGTAAATTTAGAATAGAAATTTTAAAGTTGGAAAAACTACGTTATCTGATTATGTAGATATAGTGAATGGCTTAATATTATTTATAAATTGATTGAAATTGAATGTTATAATCGCATACCATTGGTAACAATAGGTTAACTCTTTACCAGGTTTTGCTATTCCTAAACATTCTAGCACACATTTAACCCATTAGACCCAAACATCAGTCTTTTAAGATACTTTCTAAACATTGTATTTCGGAAAATATAGAAGGCCGTCTATACCATTTCAATGTGTCGCAATTAATAAATATTTATCTTAATGACAAACATTGTTATGTTACCTTAGTACACGGAAATCATGCCATTCTGTATATTATTTATTTGATCAGCATGATTTCGGAAGACCACTTTTGAAATAATTATATCTGCTGGCAGCTTATGCCAACTAATGAGAATTATTCATTAAAGATTACCATCAACTTGCCAGGTCATATTTGTGACCTGCAGTCGTGCACTCTTTACTACGCCCAGAATTAATGATGGTAAATTATTATTAGTGCATTCGTATGTAGTGTTTCGTTTTTCGTATGTAGTGATATAGAAACACTGCATACCTCTATAAGAGATTCAATGGAAGTAGCCCGGCAAGAACACTGTGCAAGAGTAAATAACAAAGACGATAAACTCTCAATAAATACAAAACTTCT
>WYDF02118383.1:0-10205 GCA_009867245.2 Adranes taylori
TATATATATATAAACTTGCATTGACATTTGTATCAGATTAAAACTAGAATATAAATGAACCGTCTACGTGTGTTACAAATAATAAATGTTCAAACTAGTAACACAAGGTGTTTAACAAGGATCAAATTTTGGCCCTACCAGATTTTTTGTTTAATTGTTTCTTCGTACAGCTTGAGAAAATTATTATGTATGAAGTTTATGCAGTTAATACACAACTTTAATAAACATTTGCTTCTCGTGAAGTATCCTAAAAGTTAAAAATACCACATAAAATAAAATAAACATAAAATAAAAATGAGATAAAAATACCACATAGACACACATACACAGCAGGATATTTCTTGAGCTAGGGACCTCTAAAACGTACTTATGAATCAAAATCACACCCTATGAGTATTTAACTACGATTTCTGTCTAAAACTAGAATCACGCTGTAAATGTTTGTTTGATTTTTTGGCAGTATGAATAAGATTGCATCTATTTAACTCCGATTTTCGTCTAAAACTGGAATCGCATTCTAAACATTTGTATGGTTTTTTGCCAGCCTGAATACGCTTTTGGTTATTTAAATTGGATTTATGTCTAAAACTAGAATCGCATTCTAAACATTTGTATGATTTTTTGGCAGCATGAATAAGATTGTGTATATTTAAATCCGATTTTTGTTTAAAATTAGAATCGCATTCTAAACAGTTGTATGGTTTTTTGCCTGTATGAATTAGCTTATGGATATTTAAATTGAATTTTTGTCTAAAGCTAGAATTGCACATGGAAGAGTTGCAATGATTATAGGCCTAATTTGGTACTGGTTCTGTACAAGTGTTTTGGGTTTCGGATGTAGGTGTTTGTTTATTTGGGTACAAGTATAGCCGTTTTGGAGAATTGAGGAGAGCACTAAGACGAGGAGGGTACCAGAGCGTATGGTAGAAGCATCACACAATAAGGACTTTCAGACTTTTTATAAGCCTCGATAATGCCAGGTGCGACTTTGGCAAAACGTCGGCAAACTGAAATACCTACTACGCGAGGTATAACTCTGAAGACAAGAAGCGACTCATCAGATTACACTAGCGGAAACCTCAAGTCTCATATATATATATATATATATATATATAAGCTTATATTTACATTTGAATGAATATAAAACTAGAATATAAATGAATTGCCTACGTTTGTTACAAATTTTCGTTACTAAATTTTCGAACGGTTTACTAATAACACAAGGTGTTTGGCGAGGATTAAGTTTAGGCCCAACCAGATTTTCTACTTAATTATTTCTCGAACATCATCAGAAAATTATTAAGTATATAGTTTATGCAGTTGATACACAAGTTTAATAAACATTTGCTCTTCGTAAAGTCTCTTAGAAGTTTTTTACACAGGCATACATGAGATACAAATACCATATATACCATACAGACACAAACACATCAAGACATTTCTTGAGCTAGGGACCTCTAAAACATACTTATGAATCAAAATCCAACCCTGTGAGAATTTAACTGTGATTTGTGTCTAATACTAGAATTCCACTCTAAACATTTGTATGGTTTTTTTGACAGCATGAATAAGATTGTGTCTATTTAGATCCAATTTCCGTCTAAACATAGAATCGCATTCTAAACATTTGTATGGTTTTTTGCCAGCCTGAATACGCTTTTGGTTATTTAAATTGGATTTATGTCTAAAACTAGAATTGCACTCTTGTATGTTTCTTTGCCAGTATGAATAAGCCAGTATGAGCCAGCATGATAAGCACAGCATACATTTCTTGAGCAGGAACCTCCAAAACGGGCTTATCAATCAAAATCCTAGTATTTGAACATTTTCTTGAATTCTATATATTCCATATACTAGGTGGGGCAAAAGTAATGTCGTAATATGAATTGATTGTCATTTTGTTAGAAATGAAACAAATTGGGGCCTGTTTTCATGGAAAGTTTATTTGAAGGTGTAAAATTGCTGACATTAAGTTGAAAAAATGATATCGGTCAAATGACCACCTCTTCAGTTGATATACATTTGTGCTCATTTTACGGCATTCTGAATTGTTGCTCGCAAAACATCTGGCTCCAAATTGCTGATTTCTTCTTCAATATTGGCTTTCAAGACTTGCAAGGTTTGTGGTTTGCATCGAGATTTCAAAAACCCTCAAAGGAAGAAGTCTCGCGACGTGAGATCTCGCGATCTGAACGGCCAGTTGAAATCGCCAAAACCGGGAGATCAAACGGGCCGGAAATTGCTGTTATTAAATCTTAATAGTTGTCTGAGCTATATGAGCGGTTGCTACGTCCTGCTGGAATCAACAATGCTCGAGACCCAATTCAGCAACTTGTAGAAAAAAACAACTCGTTCAACATCTGTCTGTGGCGCTCACCAGTTACAGTTACAGTGATGCCATCGGCGTCCTGAAAAAAATAAGGGCCAATACCTTTTTCACTGCAAATGCCACACCAAACAGTCACTTTGAGGGGGTGCAATGGCTCTTCGCACATAATCACTTAAGTGGAAATGGGCTTCGTCGCTCATTGGATACGAAGTTATCCTCTTCATCATCCTCATCCTCATCATCCTCATCCTCATAATTACAGTTTCGACATTAGCATGTTTATTTAACTCTAAAACAGCCCAAAAATCGAACTCAAGAGAAATTGTGTTAAACATTGTTCCTCAGAGTAATAATTAAATAATTCTTTTCAGTTTGAATTCTTTGAATAAAATAAATTAAATTGATTAGGTAAGAAATTTGTTATTGACAAAAATGAACATGAATTGAATTAATAAGGTAACGGCGCGTCATCTAAGTTGTGATGGTAGGAACGACAACAACTGTGAGTAGAATAATTTTATAAATAATTTGGGAATTTATTTGATAAACTTGATCGCCACGTTTATTAATCTATTTGCACGTAGTAATTGAATACAAATATAATTTTATTTTATTGATGAGGCATTACTTGGTTTTAATGCACGAATTATAATTTTATTTGCATATACGCATTTCCTAAATCATCCCCTATACATGTTGTTAAGAATATGCATCTGTTTTATTCAAATAGCCTTGACTAAGAGAGATGATTTGTTGTGTATAGGGTTGCGTAGGGTTTAGTTAAATTTTATGTTTGATCTAGTAGAATTAAATAAAACTATTCGTAACTCTACCAATGGCAAAGTATTTACCAATGGAATCTAGTGATTATAACATGATTCCGTAGTAGATAACTTAAAGTGTATTGTATTTGGTAGTTATTATACGAGAGGATCCCGTAGGGTAGGAGAGATCCCTTATTAAAAGGAATATCCCAGTCACGTTATTTATAAAACCTATTCCTAAAATAAACCCATTCCATCCCCCTTCAATTTCTTTAAATTCCCCATTAATAAAAGATTTTCCCGCTTTTTCTATTTCCAGACATAAGAAAATACTTGCTTCTTTTGCTGATTTTGAAGCGCAAGTAACAAATTAAGCATTGAGAGGTTCTATTTATATCTATTATTGCAAATTACCTTGTCCATATTTTATTAAAGCTTCTGTTTTCTGAATTGTCTCGCAAGGGACAATTCTCTTGGCCTTGCGGGTGCAATGCGCATGTTTGGCAAATTTTGGTATGCTAGGTACGAAGGTATGCTAGATGACCTCAATGCCAAGATTGGTAAGGTAACTGAGGGTCTAGGGAGAGAGTAATGGAAAAACATGGTGCGGGGGTCCAAAATAACAACGGGGAGCCATCGATGTGTGCCTAAATAATAGACTGGTCATTGGAGGATCAATATTTCCATACAAGTTCTGCAATAAAATCACGTGGATCTCACCAGCTGGCAGGGCACAAAACCAGATTGACCACTTTGCAATCAGTCAAATGTGGAGGCGTACTCTCGTTGATATCCGGAACAAAAGAGGCGCAGACTATGGAAGTGACCAACACCTTGTAATGGCTGAAGTACGAGTGAAGATCGCCGCTGCGGGCCATCATGCGGCACAATGCAACCAAAGAAGATTCTATATAAGGGAACTAGGCAGAAGTTCGTCCTGGAGTTGAAGAATCAGTACAGTAATTTGAAGGGACTGGATGAAAGGGAAAAAGATGCCATAACACAAGTAGAGACAGGATGGAAAAAAAATGAAGGAAACATTCCTGAATTCTAGTAGAAAGTGTTAGGCTTCCTGGATAGCGGAAAGCCATGGATATCTGGCCACACATGGCAGAAGATTGAAGAACTAAGAGAGATGAAGGCTCTGATACACCAATGCAGAGATGAAATGATGAAACAGCGCATCAGGAAACGGTACAGTGAATTTCATCGGCAAGTAAAAAGATCCTTAAGATCCGATAGAAGGAAACAGTTGAACTAGCTTGCAGAAATGGTTCAGGATGCAGCAGAAAAGGGAGACTTGAAAGAGTTGTACGGTATCACCAAGAAGCTGTCCTGGAAATGCTTTAATGGACGCAAGCCAGTGAAGTACGAGGATGTGTGCAGTTGACCATCAGTGAAGAGCAGCTGAAGCGCTGGAGTGAACACTTCAGTGAAGAACTCAATAGGACTCCGGCACAACAGGAGAAACTAGACCAAGAGGTAATGCCTGAATTTTAACCCTCCCAATAGGTGTGAAATTATCAAGGCTCTTAAGAGCTGTAGGACTGGAAAAGTACCTGAGGTGGACAATTTGGTTACAGAGGTGCTCAAGGCAGACGAAGATAGAACAGCGAATATGCTTCAGCCACTATTACAAGAAATGTAGGAGACAAAACATCCCAAAAGTCTGGAAGAAGAGAATTCTTATCAAACTACTCAAAAAAGGAGACCTAACGGATTGCAATAATTTGCGTGGCATCACACTCTTGTCAATACCTAGCATAGTGTCTTCAAGGATTTTCCTCAACCGTATTAGAGTGCCGGATGCAAAGTTCTGGAGGGAACAGGTTGGCTTTAAGGAAAGCAGATCATGTACAGATCAGATTAACACCTTGAGGATCATCATCGAGCAATCCATAGAGTACCGGTTTCCAGTATATCTGCCGTTTGTCAACTTCGAAAAGGCTTTTGACAGTGTCCGGCGCGAAGCCATCTGGAAAACAATGCAGAACTATGGGGTCCCACAAAAGATCATCAACGTTGTGAAGATTATGTACAAGGGATATAATTGCCAAGTGAAACATGACGGCAGTCTCTCAAAGCCGTTTGACATAGATTCAGGAGTGCGGCAAGAATGGTTGCTTTCACCATTGCTATTTCTGCTGATACTGGAGCAGGTCATAAGGAACGTAACCGACCATTTCGCGGATGATATCTGCCTTCTGACTTACACTTTCAAGGATATGAACGAGAAGTTCAAGAACCTGTGAAGAGGCTCACAGAGTGAGATTAAGAATCAACACGGCCAGGACCAAAGAGCTCAGGGTGAACAACAAAAATAAGGGGGCATTAGCCTTGGAATAAGAGATTGAACAAGTGGAAAGCTTTTACTGCCTATGCAGAACCGTTTCTAATAGCGGAGGCACGACAGTGGATGTTGAAAACAGAAAAAAAGGCAAGGGGGGCCTTCGCCGAGCAGCTACCAGTATGGAGTTCTCGTGAATTATTGCTGAAGACTAACCTTAAGATTTTTGACTCGAACGTGAAGTCTATTCTCCTTTATGGGTATGAGACTTGGAAGGTGACAATGGAGATCACACGCAGAGTCCAAACATTCATCAATAATAGCTTGAGAGCTATACTATGAGTACGCTGGCCAAATGTTATTTCTAATGAAGCACTCTGGTAGCGTATTTAACAGCGGAAGGTTGTGATCATCATAAAGGAGCCGAAATGGAGATGGATCGGCGCCATTTTGAGAAGAGGTCCACAACACATTCCAAAGCAGGTCCTGGACTGGAACCGCCAAGGGGGCAGGCTAAGAGACCAAGAACGTCGTGTCACCGGAGCATCGACTCGGAGGTAGCACCCATTGGAAAGCCCTGTACAAACATCAAGGGAACGACAGCGAACAGGGTCAGATAGAGAGCTCTAGTGTGTGCCTTATGCACCACACGGGAGTAACAGGAACTAAGTAAGTACGGTACGAACTTGAAAGAGGGGAAATCCCAAGTACTAGTTTCCGGCAATATCACCAGAAGTGCTACATATTATAACAGATTATTATGACAGCAATTATTATGAAATGTAGCAATTAAAATTGTCAAATTACTACCTTTCTTATATTCAACATATATTAATGTTTGGGTAGTTATTTTGAAGGTATTCTCATTATATTAAAATATTTAGACATGTTACAGAAACAAACCGTCGGTCAGATTTTTATTGAAAATTTAAGAGCTCCGGATAGTCTTGAAACCACCTTACGTCAATAACTAATAGAAAATGTCATTCTGAGATTTCTATGAACATAATTCCGGAACCGAATGGATAAAGAGTTAAATGACAATTTATAGTAGATATAAAGTATTCCTTGTTCATGTATTATGTCCTGATGTTTTTGGGATTGAATTTTATAATGGTCGTTGCTCCTTTTATTGTTTTATTTGGGTGATTGCTATAAGAAATGAGTAAGATGTATATGTGGTTTCTGAAAACGTATTGATGTTCTTTGTACTGGTTTCAGAAGTTTCTGTTAGTTATTCTAATTCATATTGGGTCGTATGAGATACATGTGAGTTATCTATTTCGATCTGTTTTGTTTATTGTGTGGTGCTGTTAATTTATGAGGGTTTTCTAGTATTATATCTTATATTTAAATTATATTAATTTAAGTAATTTTGTTCTTTTGTGAGTTTGTCACAATATGTCACAGCATATTTTTTATGTCTCAATAACGCATCAATCAATGTTTAAGTGTGCCAATGTATCTATATACAAACTACATAACCGTGGTACGTGCTTGAGAATGGTACTTGGTTAAGAACACATCGTACTTGCTTGGGAATTTGGTTGTGATGACACAATTGTTGTTAAATTTAAATTTGCTTCTGGATAATAATATATTTGCTTCCTTGATTGTGAAAACTTCATCAGTATTGCTAAACTCGTTCATCTGCTTCTAATACCAGTATTTCTGAAACAAATACATAGATTAAAACCTCATGGACGGTTCCGCCATTCAATATTTCATATACTGGAAGTCAGAAGTTTGACTATATTCAAAAACTCAAATTAGCCCAAAAAATATGTTTAGCTTCAGGCCTTTAATATTTTGTTGCTTGCAGTGAGTTTACAACCTTAAAGTAATACATAAATTTTATAGAGTAGTGGTAAATAGCAAATTCTAGATACACCCACTCCTCTTTTTTACACAGTTCAAGGTCGTCTATACCATTTTTGTTTACCGCTACTATTTAAGGCTATGCTCGCACATAACGAATACTTTTAACAATTAAGAACAAAAAGTTGTATAAAAAGCAATGAAATATTTAATATTTTTGCAGTTCTGTATATGTTATATTATTTTGAGGCTACGCGCACACATAATGAATACTTTTAATAACATGGAAATAAATTTTGGATACATGCAATGATATATTTAATATTTTTGCAAATTTTGTGTATGTATATAATTATATAACGAGGTATGACAACTAGCATATTTCAGTGACATCAAAGTTTTTATGTAATTAATACACCACTTTCAATTCAATTTTGTATTAAAGTTTTCGTATAGCATTATTGTGAGCAACATGAATTAGATTAACGTATCTATATATGAATATTTACATTTTGAGTGGCAACGACGTTTCGATACAATTATTACATCACTTTGAATTCAATTTTGTAGTAAAGTTTAGGAATCGGTATAATGTGTGGAGTTATTATATTCTTGCGTTCTCCAGTGTCTTTAGTTGCAGTAAGAGCAATTTGAACACCACATTTTACTGAATTAAATTTTGAATTTTAACTTTACTGCGGTGTGCTTCCTAGAGCAATTTGTTTTCATTTCATTTGAAAATCACAAATCAATGGCGGATTTAGGGGAAGAGGTTAATTGAGTTCAAGTTCTCAGTTCAATTAAAATTTATGTCACAGTTGAAGAGGTTAATTGAGTTCAAGTTCTCAGTTGAATTAAAATTTATGTCACAGTTGTAAAATATTCGGCTCCGTACGTCTGTAATCAGTTTAAATCCTTTTCAGCCTAATAGTTTGGATCGGTCATTAACAATTTATTAAATCACGATGATAGTTATAGTGCCGAGGATGAGAACTGCGAATTGTTGGATAGACCACTCTTTGAAAATTGATGCATTCATCCATGCATTAGACTGGTTTCCATACTACAAAGCCAATCCTTTTGTACTTCACATGTTTGAAAGCTCTTGGTTCTTTTGCTCTCCCAATCATGGCTAATTTAATATTGTGTTCTACGGGTGCATTGCTACACGCGAGAATATTTACCCGCTGTTTACTCTTTTTGTAACCTGGGGCGGATTTTGCACTTTTTAAAGCCAAACTTTAAGTTGGAAGCTTACGAAAAGTTAGCACTGTTTCATCAGAGTTGTAAATTTGTTCCCCAGTAAGCCCATCTTTGTCAATAAATTCATGAAATTTAATCTTAAAATCACTTACACTGTTGGGGTCAGCAGATAATTTTTCACAGCAGATGAGTTGTTTGACACCATACCGCTGTTTCAATGTATCTAACCATCCGTTACATGCAGTGAATCCAGACTCTGTCTTCTTTTAATTCCTCATAAAACTACAACGCTTTTTCTTGTAAGATAGGCCCCGATATAGGTGTACCTTTCTTACTTTATACCCGAAACTACTGATACAAAGCTCCGCTTACTTTTTCGTATACGACACGTTTGATGGTTTTTCTTTCCTTAATGGATTCTGTACAAATCCTTTTTAAACAACACGATTCAATCTCTGATTTTTTGTTACTCCAATCGAGCACTGCAGACCACCCAACAGATCACGTTTTCACCTTTTCCTACTCTTTTCAAAGCATCTAACTTCAGTTCCATTGAAACCGACACTTGTTTCCTTCTTTTTTCTGACGATATTTTTCTAATCTACTCGTATAAACTACGTAAATAATTAATCACTTCAACATAACTTTTAAAAACTTCAAAACTCAACTGATCACTTTCACACAATGCTAAACTGAGCGGGCACAAGAAAAGAAAACCGAAGGTTACGAAATGCAACGAACGGCCAGCAGCTATACATATATATAAAATATACATACGTATAAACAAGACCTGCCGCCAACTTACACGCGAGCCATTTGTCGTTGATACCCTGTCGAGTCATACGTACTGTCGAGTTACCGGGTGTCGAGTTAGTGAGGTTTTACTGTATTACATTTTGTTTTCATTCGCGAATAGCTACATCTCTTCAAAACTTTTTCCTGTTAAATTTCTAAACAGTATATTTTTAACCTTATTAAGGGAGATGTCATTTACTTAAAAACATCCAAATTGGGGCTCTTCAAAAACTTTTTTGCAGAACATTTTGTGAGCCACCTAATAATTAAAACAAAACTTTTTTCAGAGCTAAACTTATCTCTGTTTATTGTATTTTCTAAAATTGTTATCACATAAAGTAATGTACATTCTGTATACCTATTATAGGTAACACGTAATGTAGATATGATTGAACATTAAGAAAAGTTTCTGTTCTTACGTTAGAACAAAAGGATTTTATTTGTACGCAAGAAAAATAAACCTAACTTTTATTCTCGATAACTAACCTTCTTTTGAAATGGGTTAATGTTAGTTTAACTTCTATTTCAAAGATTTTCTAAATAAATGTAAAAAGTTTTCCGAAATAAAACACTCACATGTGTGTCGTTCGATATTTACATCGAGATGATCAAAATTATGTTTCGGAAAGTTTTTAAGTAAGACCATAAAAAATCTCTTAGTCTCAAGTGTAATTTGTTTTCAAATTGGCTTACCAAGTTTAAAAAAGAGTTTCTTATCCATATATTTTATATAAACAATGTTTATTCTTCAAATAAAAATTGTGAACGCTTTATTAATTTTAAAATACAGATTAGCGGTCCAGATTATTAACATAGGCAACCAGCATATTTTTTAACGCATGTTAGTATCAACTTCAATAGCCGACGCTGTAGCGATATGGATAAGGTGCATGACTTCCACCACAGAGTCCCGAGTTCGATCCCCAGAGTAAACAATGGTTTACGTTGTTGATCGAATCTAGGCAACACACGAAACGAGGTCGGTAATTATAGGAGGAAGGTAACTATA
>WYDF02118394.1:0-10205 GCA_009867245.2 Adranes taylori
TTCTTTGTTCTAATCTTCTTCCCCAGCTGCCACAGTTCCGATAGATTTATAAGTCACATCTTCCAGCTCACTATGTAATAAATGCCGTCTTCTTGGACACCTTCCGGAACAACTGTATAGATATTCTAAATGACTCAAGTTATATAATAACAAAGGTTTATTCCGGGATAACTCCTCTGAAGAAACTACACACTTAGTTCCTAAAACCAAAAGAGAAACTAGTGAAACCAGTTCCTCAGTTGCCTATACCTTCCGTGAGAATCCCTTCAAGCTATTTCAGAAACAAGAGATAGAATATCCAGGAAGCCCATCGACTGCTCAAGAGGTTGAAGCTTTCTGGAGAGACCTATATGAACCCATGATAACATGACATATAGAGACACCGGCGATGACGTTGTTTCATTCCTTTAGTGAACGTCACGCCCAAAAACAGGATACTTGTCTGCCTATAACAGTTGATAAAATACAGAGAGCTTTGAAAGGCAAAAACTACTTCTCCGCTTCTGGACCAAACAGTGTTATGAATTTTTGGTGGAAAAAGTTTACCCACTCGCACTTACATCTGGCCAGAAATATCACATCGTATCTCAATGGAGAATAGCCTATTCCACCGTAGCTTACAGAAAGGCGGACAGTATTGCTGTACAAAAAAAGACCATCATCTGATCCAAAAATTATAGGCCCATAACTTGCCTAAACAATTGCTATAATATATTCACTAGCATCTTAAATGAAAGAATATTAAATGCCATTTAACCTGTTTGGGGACGTATCTAAGAACAACGTGGATCTAAGAGAGGCTTTTGCAAAGAAAATCTTCTAATCGGTCGTTGCGTCATTCAACACGCAATACAATATAAGCGCAACCTGTCCATGGCCTGGATCGATTACAGGAAGGCATTTAACACCACTACATATAGTTTGGTTATCAAACTATTGGAGAGCTTAAAAGCAAACACTTATGTCGGAATCGTCAACTCGCTCTGTCATTAAAGCTGACAAGAATAGCGATGTGACGAACCTAGTCCGTTACCAAAAGGGCGGGACTCCCTAAGCCCTTTGTTGTTTTGTATTTCACTACTCCCTGTATTCGTAGCTTTACGTCGCTTGAGACGATACCCATGTGGAAAACTTGGTATTTGGATACACAGCGTAAGTCACCTGTTTCATATGGATGACTTGAAACTTTACTTTCCCGGCGATAAATTTAAGGTGAACCAACCCCTTAAACATAGACACCAGGTACACTAAGGACATTGGTATGGCACTTGGATCAGATAAATGCCCAGTGGTCTATCTCAGAAAAGGAAGACCGGATGTAGAAATAGCAGATATTCAGCTTTCCGACAGATTAACCTTCTCACAACTGTCTCACACCTTAAGGTTGATGAGAGATAGCTGTATCTTGTATGAGTGAAAGTCATATAAATGATGCAGTCAACATCAAAGAAACTCTCAGCAGCAAGTACAAAAATACAATTAATAAAATTTGGCGCTCCGAATTAAGCGAAACCAACAAAGTTTTCGCCACAAATATGCTTGCTCTTCCGATACTATTATATAGTTTTGGTATTATAAAATGGCGGCAAGACGAGCTGAAAATTCTTTACCGATCTACAAGTAAAGTGATGCATATTAAGCGCAGCATCGATCCTAGGTCTTCCGTGCCTCGCGTTTACCTTCCGCGAAATGAATGTGGCCGAGGTCTTCTGAGTATTGAGTCAATGCATGGCCGTATGGTACTAGGAATGGCTAACAGGGTTATCAACAACCTAGATGACCCTCGTATGAAATTTGTGCACGAGCACGAATTAGCAGCTTTTGGGTCATTTCTATATCAGGCTACAAGAGAGGCGGCAGAATCCCTTGGCCTATCGTTCTCGATAGATATGCGGGACAATAGTGGTGCAGCAATGAACGTGATGGAGTTAGACATCGATGTTGTCATAATCCCAATGAATTCCAATGCAATCCCATGCATGCCAAGATGCTGTCATAATCACGCTTTTCTACCGTAAGAACATAATGGCGGTAGAGGTGGCAGATACTAACTGTCGAGCATGCAGGTCTCAACCAGAGACGCTACTTCATATTCTTCCCGCATACCCGGTGTATGCTGGAAGAAAATACATCCACCGCCATAATGCAGCCCCAAAAGTGCTATATTTTCATCTCCGTCATTCTTACGGCATAGACAAAGACCCGGTTGCAGCCTACTTCGTTAAAGATATTGAGACCGTAGTTGAAAATGACGCCGTTAAAATCTGTTGGAACTACGGTTTTCCTACAACTCATCAAGCAGCCGCAAATGAACATGATATTGTCTTACTAGATTCTACTAAGCGGGAGATGTTCCTTGTAGAATTTTCTAGCCCCACTGATAAAAATATTGAAGTTAAGGACCGAGAAAAGTGGCTCAATATCAGGATTTGCTATGCGAGCTAAGGATCCAATGTTCACGCCATTCCATCAAATTGTCCTCATTTGGAATCATGGGAGGCGCCAGATCCTCCATAATAAACTATATTAAGACTATGCCGACTTCCGGGGCCAAAGCTGATGAATTAGCAAGTCAGATGCAAAAGGCCATAAACCTGGGCACCTTGAGTACTTTGGTCACACGACCCAACAATGACTTACTCTATTGTTGAGAGAGTCGTTACATGACATCTGCCCAAAGGAGAATCTCATGTATGACGTCATCTTTTTAAAGATGCTGAAGTTGAAATTGTTTGGACGTGCACGCTAGAAAGCGAAAATAATAATAATAGTAATAATAATGAGGAGTTTAGTGGGGAAGTGCCTATAAAACCTCATGCAGAGGACTTGAGTCAGTTGAAAGGAAATTTCCTAATAACAAATAAGGTGGGAACAGCTGTCGGTCGGAGTATTGAAGGTAAAAAATGAAGTGGTAAGAATTAAATTATAAATTAAATAACTGATTCGTTAATAAATTTTTATTTGTGGAATTCAGCTTTGGAAAAGTACCATGTATTTAGATTTGATTAAGTCTCTTTCCAGTTAGTTATTTTTCCAGAACATTTCCGACATCTGCAACAAATGTAGTTCAGTCTTTTCACTCAGCCCCATTCATCGAATTTACGAAATCAGGATCTTTTATAAGATGCCTTATAGGTGGGCAGTCAAATATTCCTGGTTTAAATTTTTCCTCACTCACGGCATTTTAACCTCACGGCATTTTTACCTCACGGCATTTTTACCGTGTACATATATAAAGCATAAGCATAATCTTATCAAGGGCCTATACGAACTGTCTCAGCTTGATATGCAGTAAAGGAATGTTGATTTTCTGTCGTTCAACTAAGGGATCTTTAATGACATTCCTTTCCCCAAAGTCCATGTTTACTCACTTAGGCCACTCTTTTTTACCCAGTGGTGTGTGCAGTCTCAACTACCTCAGAAAATCACAAGAAGCAAGGATATTTAGTGTAACCACTTTGCTCTTCAAGAAGAAAGTGTACCATTTTTCAGTCCACACGAATCACCCATTTCTGATACGGTATTTGCTTACAAACCAAAACTATGCTGTTATATTCTTCTTTCATTTTCGTAAGTGAATAATTGGTATTGAACCATATTTGTTCCAATTCTGTAGAACGACACATTTTAAACATCGGTTTGAATTGTCAATAAATAGGCGCTGGAGCTCTCTAATTTCGTGACAAACTACAAGCTTGCCTTCTTGAGAGGTAAAGTGTAGCCGAGCATTTCCTCTTGTACGGTAAAAGGTCATGTTGGTTTCTTGTTCCAGTAAATTTTTGTTGTTCAACCTGGAAGCCAGTAATTCTGAAGCTACTTTTAATAGGTAAAGATCTGTGATGAGGTCATTTAACTCATGCTGGTTGAAACATTGAGGAACTGATGACATTCCATCATAATTACTGTCACCTTCACTAGTATCAAAAAGGTGATCAGACGGACAAAACTCGTCCGCACAGAGCTGAGAGAGCTGGTGGAACTTTCGATTTATTTCGAAATACCCTGCACGGCGAGAACTTACAAACTAAGTTCAACTCTAGTTAAACCGTGGAAGGTCACTTAAGTTGTCGGATGTTTAATTCATCTAGTGGTCAATAGGGCAAATACAAAATCCAATTCCTGGATATGTGATTTAGAACTGTACAAAATGTAGTTAGAACTGCATAGTTCGTATAGAACTTGACAAAACTAAAACAAACTAGAGCGACTAGGATTTTATATTTAGATTTGGCGCCTCAAATATAGCTAAAATCAGTTCTAAAATCCTAGGCGTTTTTTCTTGTAGGTCTGTATATTAATGTATCGTATGATATTAGTTAATAGCCAAGTTACTAACAAGGACTAATTCGTATTAGAGAAGATTCAAATAACTCAGCTCTGGATAAAGTAAATAAATCGGCCTAAAAACCAAGTTCGTCCATCATAACTTATAGTGCAATAATTATATAATTTTTTTTTCAAATGTTAATTTCCGAGTAATTACTACTAATCTGAAAAAATACATGGCCAGTTTGTCAGCCTGTTTCACATTATGTCAACCTGATAACAAAGTAGTAGAAAATTATTATTCAGTAACTTACAGTTGCTTTAGATTTTTATTAGTTAATTATTTTTATTAATTAATTATGTTAGACATTATTTCAAACACACGATGATGCGCAGCTAGCATACGGTACCGACATATTTGTGTTTCTCTTTTAACTTAGGTGTTCTCTTTCTATTGCTTGATTGAAAGTCCGAGTAACGTTGGATTAAGAACATCACCGTCACCTTAAGGTGAATTAGAGATACAAGCTAGAAAGAAATAAAAAAGTAGCACCCAACACATACTTTGAATGAAAGAAAAAGTTCATTCTAATTTCTGTTTATAAATTCATAATCTGGCGAAGCAATTTGTAATATTTGTAATAACAATCTGTTACATAAGTCTAAGATGAGATCTCAACATATAACATTATTTGCTAATTTACTGTAAACCAATTAAATAAATAATGTGTTAATTAAATAAATACCGAATCGGGAATTAATTCAAAATAATTTAAACTACGAAAAGATTTACTATGTATACTCACATAAGTTTTTAGCATGGAATCATTATACTGATAAGAGTCAAGCGACGTTCATACTCCCTTGCATAGGAGGAGGAGTGGGAGTCAGAGTAGCTCGCAAAAGATACACAGCGTCGCAATGCACTGCAGAATTAGTGGGATTTTGAGTCAACTGCAGTAAGCTACCAACAACTTTTCGCATATACGTGTGTTAAAGAGAGGCAGAAGAGAAACGAGATGGAGAATAAAAATTGTGCGCGTCTGAATGACCTTCCTTTTTGCTGTTTTATTCAAGTGGAACGAGAATACATGTCTTCTTTTAAGCTATTTATAGCCTCATGTTTTTCGCATTGTTTGTGACTTTCATCTAGTGCAGAATAGGAGCAAAAAAGGTCCACATTAAGAGAGAGCGATATGTTTGTTCTTTTTTATGGCGTATCGTTCTTTGCTCCCAATTATTTTACTATAGAGTTTCGACTTTGAAGATGTTAGATTTAGAATAATCAGCTCTTAGTAGGGTTGTTGAACTTGCATTCATTGCCCCGTCTAGAAAGAGATTTTTGCGATCTCTGGTGTTGGAACAAACAACATTTAGTGGGTTTATTGAACTTCGGGAAACTTCGTCTGGACGAGAGTTGAATGCCATCATAATTTCGATAAACAACTGTTAATGAGTTTAATGAGCTTTGTGGGGGTTACCTTAGGTTAAGCTGATTTTTCTATTGTTCTCGAGAATAGAACGCTGTTTTCAATACTTCTACGCAAAAGCTGCCGCCGTTGGTCGATTGGTCGATTGATTGGTTATCATCCGCAGTAGAAGGGGGAATGCAGGTTGTTGTCCATTGCACGTTAAATCTGATTGCAGAGCTCCCTATTAAGTATAGAGTCATAAAATCTTGACAGGAATGTTATGCGATATTATTCCTTAAAATTATTTTTTAAACGCTTAAAGGAACGTCTTTCTTTCGCCGTCGAAGTTGGACGGCACCAAATGTATTTAATTTTAATTGTAGGCAAGTTTTAGACAGACGCATTTAGAGCTTTGTCTGTTTGTCTTGAGGTGAGCATAGTCGCACGTTCCAATAAGTATAATTCTCTTTTCAGATCTAACCCTGAATTTTGACGGTAAGCATAGTCGCAGTGTAAAAAATTGTGACTTTTTTTCCGACTTGTTTTACTCAATTATTAATTTATGTAAAATTGATTAACCGATAATATAGTAGTATTATGCAGAAAGTATCTGGTGTTTTCGACGTCTATTTATTTTATCTGAAGCTGAGATATTTGAATCTTCGCTAAAACGACTTGACTTTTTTTACTATACTAGTGCAACTCGTTATGACCTAACCACATGTAACATAATTTTGAAAATATCCAAAAAATGTGTGGAAATTTTTTATAGAACCTATATATTATAATTGAATATAAAAATTCAGGTTAGAAAACCGACTAATACTATTTCAATGGTCTACAAATAAAAAATCCTGCTGTAGAATGACTGCTAAATACAAACGCGTGCATTCCACAAGGTCTCGTCTGAAGGTTTTTGCATGGAAGCTTTTGCATATAAATTATATTTGATTATGACCTTTAACGGTTTGATATATGACGTGTACGTTGATTTAGTTAAAGCGGAGGATAATTCGATGAGTTTATTTTTCTAATAATAATAATAAAATATTTAACTAATTGAATGAAATATTATATACATTCACCGCTTTCAATTACTTACGTCAATATTTTTAAAAATAGATATTTTCAAAAATTTTTAGATAAATAAAAATTTTAAACTTAAATAATTGTAAACTTTTAATAATTATTATATTAATTGGAACAACTGCTAGGATATAAATAACAAATAAGAGCATAATACCACAGTTATGGACAGATCAAATAGTTTACGAATAATAGAATAATAATCCATAAAAGTTTATAAAGTAGATACCTGACTTCCTAAATTCTTAAACCACTTTTCATTAATGTAATATAAGTAGCATTCTAATAAATTAAGCTTTATTTAATTTATGTACCGTACCTTCTCGAGCTAATATTATATGCAAAAATGAAAGCACCCTGTTGTTAACTATAGTTAATTAATTATTAGCGATGTGTCATTCCTTAAATACGCAGCGACCTGCATACCACATCGGATGCAAAGCGATCATCATCGCTTCTAATACCGTTTTTGAACAGAACGAGATACATAAAGAATGGGAAGATATTTTTTATGCTTCCGAGAATTTTTTTTTATTCTAGTTTTATAAATTTGACAATTATTTAATTGTAAAATGAATAGTAAACATTTGGAAATGATAATAATATAATAGTAGTAATGTATAGATTTTTTAGTAGTGATGTATAGATTTTATTATAAATAAATTTTAAAAAATACATATTTCAAATTTAAAATATAATTTTTAATTTAATTAAAAAACAAAACAAAATTATTATTGATATTTTAAATAAATGAATACAAAAACTTACATAGTACTCTCAAAGATAGATTATCAAATTATATATAAATATAAGTTATATAGAAAATTATTTTTTCTGTTTCTATATAGTTAAGAAAATTCATTCTTAGATATAAATTGAAAAACTTTTAATAAATTTTAATTTTTGTGAATTTCCACATTGTGAAACACATATTTAATAAAAACTGGAAAATATTGACAGTCTTCACAATTTTAATATTATTTATTACAAAATGTTAGTTTTTAAAATATTACTTGCTAGAAACATTGTATCAAAAGTGATGTTATGCTCATATTCATTTGATTAATTTTAAAAGCTAATTAAAAGAAATTATTAGAATTTTAATTAAAAGAAACAACGATGCACACAATAAAATATAATCAGTGCACTAATTACTAAAGATACTTGAATACTTGATTTTAAGTTTTTTCTTTTGTCAGAGTAAGATATTTATTTATTGATTTTTAAACGGAACGATAACAGTACTTTATCGCGGTATCTATACGGAACGAAACGGGCTCCGAGCGTGGAACCAGAATTCCTATCATTATTAACTGAAACTAACAATTGATAATCGTATAAAAGGGTGGCTTTGCTGGTTTTCAGGAAAACTTTGAATTTATCTTTCAGGTAATGAAGGTTTAATTGGTTGAGCTAATTCTCTTATTACAATGTCAAATTCTGGATATAATGGAGATAAATTGGTGTATTGTTGTTCAGCGTTTGGAACATGCGTCGGTGTCTATAAAGTTCTATTTAAATTTTGTAAAACGTATTCTTCAAGATCTACATAATTTAAAATGGAAACTAATTCGTATTCTATAGTACTGATTTGAATTCTAGAAAGAGTATCTGCGTTAGAATCATTTTTACCTTTTTTATATATGATTTCGTAGTCATACTCCTCTAATTATAATCACCAGAATTGGATTCTTTTAATTTCATTAGCCAGACTAGGGGCCTACACTTTGTAGAAATATAAAATTTACGGCCGCAAAGATACGGTCTGAAATATTTTGTGGCCATACGATGGCAAATAGTTCTCTTTCAATCTTGGAATATTTATGTACATTCTGCGCTATTCCAGATACGTGAAACGTAAGAATACCGACACGTAATGATACATGACACGTAAGAATAACTGAATCATGTTTAAAAGTTGAGTATATGATTTATTGAGGATGTTGTAAGAAGGAATAAGTGCTGCGGAGTTAGAGAATACTGGATTGTTTTTCAACCTCTGTCATCCTTTATGGTAATTGTTAAATAACACCTTTTAATTTTCAAGTCTGCAGTCTACTTACTTTGCTAGAGAACTCGATAAAAGTGAATGCAAATTCACTTTTATTGGGTGCTTTAAATTATATTTAAGAACTAATTTTTCCTGATATCTAATTAAAATACCAGATTTAAGTATCTTAAATTTAAAGAATATGACGAAATAATTTAAAATTGCTTTAAAAACTTCCCCTTGAAATATGAAACTTCCCCTTGAAATATGAATTCATATGAATCAGTTATTTAATATAAAATATCAAAGACATAGTACTCTGGAAATAAATAATTAACAACAATTTTACAGAAGTTAAATTTAATTAATAATAATTGTTGGATTACTTCACAAACATAGTTATACCTAAATAAATTGAAGGGTAATAAATACGATTTTAATTTAATTAACATGATAGCCCTTCTATGTTTAATACTTAGTAAATGATTTTAAAAGTGAATACGGATTATTAACATTATAACTGAAGATGGTTTTAAATTATTAAAAATAGTTACAAATTGACCATCTTGGTAAATCAAGCCTCTAGCACACTACTCAATACAATTATTAATAAAAAATTACTCTCACATTCTGGTGTCAATACTTGTTGAAGACATATTGTTCAGGAGCTATTTCTTATAAATCCAAAACCCCGCTTCTCCCTGCAATGTATCTTCCACTAGTGAACTTCCACTAGCTTTGAAATTAAATTCTCCTGGATTGTAATGTTGATTGCAACCCGTACAGGGAACTCGTGCCGAGCTAGCCTAAGGTTTTCTATGCAATACGAGTTTACGTTGTGCGGTTGCCAACTATATTTATATTTCTTTTCTTTCCTACATTCCTTTTAAAACTATGGTTTCCGACTATCTATAAATATTTTATTACTACTTCATATTTTGCCTTACGTTACAATATACTCCAGCTGAGAAAGTTAACAATATAACTATTTAAATAACAGATTATGTTGCTTCAAACTTAAAGTTATTTAAGGTTGATCATATAACTAGTCTTGCAATTTAATATTTAATTAACTCAGTAGTTGTTAAGGGTAACGTTTGATCAGTATATATATATATATATATATATATATATATATATATATGCATACCTATCGATGTGCTGTCGTAATATTTGACTGTATCTGGCTGTAACATGTCGTACAACCAAATATCTATTGATATGTCATTTTCAAAACAAAAGTATCAGGCGATATTTGGATTCAATATTTCTGTGTGGTCAGGTGGTCAGTTTCACATTTTCGAACGTGGAACTAGAATTCCCATCACTATTCATTATAAGTAACAACCATATAAAAGGAGAAATAAAAACCATTTATCTAATATATAAAATTGTTGTAGACAGGTGACCAAAAAATTATACAATAAATGAAACTAACTTTTCATTCCGAA
>WYDF02118405.1:0-23404 GCA_009867245.2 Adranes taylori
GTGCTAGTTCGATAATGCCAGATGAGACTTTGGCGAAACGTCGGCAAAACAAAATGCCCCATACGCGGGGCACATCCCGGAATAATAACAACAATACACATATTCACACCCGCGGAAATCTAAAAATTCAATATATATATATATATATATATATATATATATATATATATACCTTTTTTGCTCAGTTTCTACATCGATGAAAGGTCACAAAAAATTAGAAAAACATTTGGCTAGGACGAGAGGCTATAAATCCCTTCTCTTACTCAGGTGGCTCTTTGGTGCTGTAGGCTGACGGCTTTGGTCAACGATTCTAAACGTTGAATTTGTTACTGCATGTATAAAAATAAGTGATCATACGACGTAAATACTTCCGCCGCTTGAATCATTTAAGTTAAATATGATCATATAAATTTATGCCTGATTTGTTTGTTTACCTAATTTTTAATGAAGTAAAGCTGATTAGTGTGATTGGTGGTTTATTCGTTTATCGATTTCATAAGACAAGCTGATAACAGTGGGAACAAAGAGGGGAGGTGAGAACATTGGATGATAGAATGCCGAGTGGATAGAATGGATGGTTGATCAAAGAGTTAGAGCTGAAAATTTGAGGGTTGTTTGGGCCAGGGAGGTAAAGGGGTTGAAATAATGTGGAAAATAATGTGGAAAATAAGGGAAAGGAAGAAAGTGGTATGAACAGGAAAGTTATGTATATGGGATGAACAAAATGGGAACAATTCTTTACTGTCCATCTAAGGATGGATTTGTGTTTTAGGAGAAAAATAAAAATAGCAGAGTTGAAATTACATAGTACTACAATAATATTCTGTAAAATATGAGGTGTTCTCGAAAATATTAATTATCTGCAAAAAAATTAGATACAAAACAAACAACAATCCATATAGGTAAATTAAACAAATAAATTCATGTTCAACCATAATTAATTTATGCAAAATGCCATTAGGAAGAAAATTAAATAAAAATAGATAAACTTTTGGATTATCCATCAATATAATATATTAAGTATTACTCACTTGAATTAGATACTACAACTGAATATGAATAAAAGTTAGTTGGCTCTATTTCTACATCAAATAAATTAGAAATCAATCCTGGTATGGAAGATTATGTACTTCGTATTTACACCACAGAGCTGTCTAAAATGCGGAAACGTGATTTGATATCCTGCAACAATTATTCAACCCCACATAGTTGGAGTGATTATAGTTTTTTACTGCGTTGGTTAAATCTTATTTGTAACGTACCTTACCATAAAAAAGATTTAAATGAAACAACTAGGGCCAGAGCCAAATCAATTGCTTTAAGCTTAATAGCTTTTATGGTTTCTATAATGCGCTACATTGTAAAGGATTTGCTACATGTATTTAATTTTTATGACCATCCCGCACAACAAATATTAATGAGCGGAACGATTTGGATAAGTCTCTTGGGAAATTTACGAATATTTTACTTATTTGGGATTAGATATGGTCGAAAAAATATGGTTGAATTGGTTAATACATTCAAATATATTGATCAAGAATTAATAATTAATCACAGATTATATCCAAAAAGTATTATGTATATTAGAACTATTACAATCTTTATTCAAATTTATTTATTGGCAACATATTTCTTTGTGTCGATGTCTGTTTGTCTGATACCATGTATAGAGTGGGCCATGTTTTTAAATCAATTTGTGCCTGCAACATTCACAATGTCATACACCCTGCTACAATATATAATGCTGAAAAAACTCTTAGCACGATACGAACTACTGAATGAAGCAATACGAAATTTAAATTCATTGGTTGATAAATTGTATCCAACTTGTAATTTGCGAATACGATGTGTGTTTAAATTGCACAATTATCTGACACAGGCTGTTGAATCTTACAATTATCTATTTGGTTGGTCCATATTCTTTAATGTTATGTTATTTGTTTTGAGTGTGGTACTAGTAATTGAGACTACATTACGTGGTTTGGTCTTACCCTCCAGCTGGCAAATGGTACTTATGGTAGTTCTATGGCATTGCGTTTTAGCGGTAAGTTTCATTGCATATTTGCTATTTACGTCTTTGGAATATCATTATAAAACGGATATAACTAATTAATTTAAGTTTTATTAGTTCCATGATTCCCTTTCAGCCACGGACTTGCTAACCGAAACTCTTCCCAGGGATTCTCCAATTTATGTCTATGCTTGACCAATATTATTGATTTATGGTAAAACATAAGAATCTATTAAAATTAGACAACGAAATTACATTATTATTTAATCATAATTAATTTGTGAACGCTTTCATATGTATAGTTTAGATTAACTTCTCGATTATTAATTATCTTGTAATTAAGAAACCTGATGTAAAAATCCTCAGTATAGAGTAACCATTAGGAATTATTGAATATAAATACAGGGTGCAAGGTATGAAGGATCCCAAATTCAAAACACTATAGAGAATTAATTTCTCAGCATTTAAAATATTCTAAATATATTAAGTTTTTGGAAGAGCACCTCATTGTTGCGTGTATATCTACCTCCTAGCACTCAGTTAAGATGACGAAGCGATGACTTTATTGTATTCAAATCCAATTCAAATTTCTTTAAGTATTTTATCTAATCGGGCTGATTTTTGAAATCCGGTTCATTATAATATTAAGCTATAAAAACAGGTGCAAAGGTAATACAATAAAATAATTGATTTCATTTGTTAATTAAATAATTTAATTTGGACTTTAACGCTACTTTGAACAAACAACTAACCGGGCCGCGATAAACGCTCTCTGTGAATCGTGACTTTGAAAAAACGCGAAATGTTCTCAAACGTGACAAAATACACTAATTGCACCTCTATTAGGCTCTGCGTGTCATGTATAAGCAATTTCATAGGGTACATACACTTCTTATGTATCGAAAGTAGTGGGGGGTAACTTTACATGACCTAGAGTCCGAAAATAGCCACTGTTGAAAACCATAAATAAGAAAAGTAGGTTAAAGCAATAAAAATTGTCTGTTGGAATTCGAATTCCAACAGTAAAAAAACAAAATAATATAAAGACAACTGTCTTCCAAATCGCAATGGAAATATACGCAATGGAAAAAACTGATGATAGCTCGTGTTACATGTTTACAGAATTAATTTATTACAATTCAATTAAATGATTATTTATCATAAAAATTTATAATCTCTAGGATCATTCATTATTTTAATGCATTAACGACACTTTATCTTAATGATTATTGAAATATTATTGCGACAAACATAAAAATTATTCTAAAATTACAAAAATATATTTGCATTCATCAAAGAAATAAACAGAATATCAGTGATGTTTGCATTTTAGATGTCCTAATTAATTTTTCCAGTAAACATTACTATTTTTAAATAGCCCTTCAGTTATTTAAAAACTAAAGATATCTACAGAGCTGAGAAATATTAGAGACTTCCTTCTTAGGAATAAAATTGTTAAAATTAACTGGATGGCTTATAAAAATTCATTTAATGAAACATGGCTTGATTATAGATCATTACTACATTTGTTGCATATTGTATGTAATGTACCCTACAAACAAGCACATTTGTTTCAAGAAACAAGATCTAAAGCGAGATCTATGGGTTTAGTTTTATTGATTGGTATATTTTTTGGAACGTGCTTCATTGCTAAAAATATTTTGGAGCCCGTAAGGTATCAGAGGCCAGCAGAAAATATTTTAATGAATGGCTACATCATAATAAGTCTTCTAGGAAATATACGAATATTTTATATGTTTGGGACTAAAATTGGGCGGCACAAAATGGTTGAACTAGTTAATATATTTAAAAATTATGATCTACAATTAATAAAATATCATAAATTATATCCCAAAGTTATAAAATATGTTAAAGTGACTGTAACATTAAACCATATTTATTTATTTCTTTCAACTATATTTGGAGCATTGTTTATGTGTTCAAAACCATGTTTAGAATGGATATTTGCTGTAGATCAATATGTTCAAGCGTTTTTCACAGTATCATATTTGATGCTCCAATATGTGATGCTTAAGAAATTCGTTACAAGATACGAACTGTTGAATGACGCTATACTAAATTTGAATTCTTTATCCGACAAATGTCATTCAAATTGCAATTTGCGAATTCAAAGTATATTTCAGTTGCATATCAATTTGGTTCAGGCCGCAGACAATGTAAATTACTTATTTGGTTGGTCTAATTTCTATAATGTAATATTGTTCGTTTTAACTATGCTATTAACAATTGAAAGTATATTGGGTGGAATGTTTATACTCTCAACTTGGAAAATGATTATTATGGCATTTGTATGGGATACTATTTTAGGGGTAAGTACTTAGATATCAATTTGCTTCAATAGGGTTGTCTCTGGAGGCTTCAGGCGACCCCAAATTAAGTTCAATTGAAAAGCGAATGAGTTCCAGATTTACATAAATGATAACGCGTAGAACTGGGGTACAGATAAGGGGAAAATTTACAGAATTTGTGTATATTCAGAGGAGGGATGATACAAGAAGGGTGAACAAGTGTTTATATGTAGCTTGGCCAAAAGAGCAGATTACGTAAATGAGAAGTAATTATAAATGTGATGCAGCATTTGCAGTAGGTGATAAAGAGCAGAAGCAGGAAATTTGAATGAAAAACACAACATAATGAAATAAGTTACTAGTAACGAACGGGAGATTTTAATCAACACCCGAAAGGTTTAAGCATTTGTTAAGCCTTGTTTGATGATGGCTATCTAGGGTTTGGAGCCGAAAAGAAAATACAAGGATTATCACTATCGAACAACATAAGCTCGAATTGAAATCAGCTTGTTTCGAAAATATAAAAATTACAATATTTTGCTTTCCACCATGATGAATCGACAAACATCTCTAATTTCAGTCATTTGTTAGCTTTTTAGGGCGACAATGACATGATTAAAAAGGAACTACCGATCTCTGAAAACCTGGAAATGAGGTCTGAAAGTTTTGAATAAAATAGTACCTCGTTTTTGAGAAACATTGCGTTATGTGGGCAAAGCTTTGTGGCGTTTGTACGGATGGCGCTCCAGCCATGTTAGGATAGGATCGAGGCCCGGTCTAACGACATTAGTAAAACAGAAGAATTCTTCAGCAATAACAATTCGTTGTATCATAAATCTTCAGGCGTTAGCTTCCAAGACTTCTCCTATAAGCCTCATTAGTACAATGGAAATGTACATAAAAGTGGACATAAAACTGGTCAATGTTATCTATTTTCCTTGCAAATTTCAGTTATGCGTAGGTAAAGTTGGTGAAAATAAATATTCTGCGAATGTGACTACCTGATCATCGCTTTTGTGACAATAAAGATCACATGATCATCGCGGATATAAAAGACAATATCAGAAGCCATCTACAAATGCTGGTCGATGAGTTCCACCGTTAATTCCCGGAATATAATCAGATCGAACTGAAAAATATTCAAAACCTGATTTCATGACGTATTTTTTACAGCAATCGCCGTAAGGTAACTTATTTATACAAGCAAGGGTTTCTTCTTTGCTTATAATTAAGAACCAGACTAAAATCGATTGGAATCAAATGACGATATATGTGTAGCTCTGAGCAACAACCTTTGCCCCAGAATTGTCCATCTTGTAAAAAGGATGCAACCTCAGAAATGACATTGATTTTGAGTGTTTCTCCTGTTGTATGTGGCTTTGTTTATTGCCCTATCAATTAATTTTCATATCTCAAACCACGCGAGTAACGTTTTTTTTTCGATGACGCATATTGTGAATCGCTAGGCACGAGTTTCATCTTTTTCAGATTCTTTAAATATTAGTTGAGCAAAATTGCAAAACTAAACAAATTAATTAACTTGCATTTTCGTTTAATAACAAAAAATAATATGTGGAAATGTTCTATGTAGGTACAACAAAACTTATAAGATCAAGTTGATACATGTATACTAAATTTTCCTACACATTATAACGTGCGAATAGAAATAGCATCTATAGTGTGATCAATTTATTGTGACATTAAATCACGTTCACATTGTTTTATATTTGTAATTAGACATTCCAGAAATCGAGTTTATCAGTTAATTTTTATTAGTTATTAAATTAGTATTAATTATTTAATAAAGAGATTAATTAAAGAGTTGGTTTTCGATAGGTGTGTCTTCGACAGGAGTTAGTTTTTGTCAGGTGTGTTTCGCTCAGCTCACGTCAATATAACGGTAGGCTCCACAGTAATTTGACTACCAGCTTGTTACGAGCCAAAAGTGTCATTTACGACTACTCTTTTGTTCATAAACAATAAGATCAATGTACTTCCTTACTTCATCTGTATTCGTATTAATTTTTGATTCCCCGTACTCATTCCCTCTGTTTTCGAAGAATTTTACATAGCCTAGAAATAATCCCGGTTTTGATCTCGCTTGAAAATTTGGACGAATGCGGAAGGTTTTCGTGTTTTCCATATTTAAAACGGTGTCTTCATGTTTATAAAAGCTGATGCACATCTATTGCGAATGTAGTTAGTTGTCTCAATCGCTTCACCCCAAAAATTCAACGGACAATTTGAACTAATTCGCTTGCATTTATCCATTTCTATCAAAGTTCGATTTTTCTTTTGGCTGTGGTGTGTGTGCTACTGTTAGTCTTCTTTGTATACAATTTTTTAAAGAAAATCATTCATTTCTTTATTCATAAATTCTGTTCCATTATCGGACTATACCGACTTAATTCGCTTACCGGTAATATTTTCGACCATACTTTATATTCCATAAATGCATTTATTGCTTAATGTATTTTTTTGTTTTAAGAACTTGATAACAGTATAGCGTGAATGGTCGTTAGTAAATGTGATGACATATCTTGCTCCACCTAAAGAGCGCATAAAGCCGAGTGGATAATTTATAATACACTATTAGTTCTAGTTTCTGAATTTTTTGAAATTGCTGTTTGTGTCATCTTTCCTTGTGCACAAATTGAGCAATTATTAAATGAGCAGTTTGCGACATTTGAATTCATTCCAATGATAGTTTGCTTATTTATTACATTTTTTAAAGTCCGAACAATTATGTGTCCAAGACCATCATGCCATAACTCCAAAGTAGTCTTTTCGTTTGGTTTATATTCAACATTGTTTGGTACTTTTCAGCGACTGTAGTAATTTTTCTCAATTTTATCAGCGACTGTAGTAATTTTTCCTTTATTGTTTGTTATCACTACTCTTTCATCATAAAATGTTACTTTATATTCTTTTTCAGTAATTTTAGTAACCGACATTAAATTTATTTTTAAATTTGGTACACCTAATGTATTTTGTAAAAATTTTCATCAGATATTCCATTACTGAGCTATAGCTCAACTGAGTCAACACCGATTATATTGCAATTACTTGCGTTTGCAAGTAATTGCACACATCCTTCATTTCAATATTTTTCAATAAGTTTTCACGTTTATCGTAAAAACCGCTAAAGATAAGTATAGGGACATTACATTTGGATTGACAAAAAAAAATATTTTACAGCACTTGATGTAAAAATATACAGATGGAGAAAAATAACTTCAAAGTCGGTATAATTGATATTTTTATACTGACCTGCCTATGCACCTGATTATAAAAACATTGTATATGTATTATTTTTTGACCTTAGCCAATCGGTACAACAAATTTTATTTCTAAATCTCAAAGCGCTTAAGCTGATAAATCTAGTTTTCTTTTAAGTTGGAAACCAATATATGATATAAGAAGAATTGTAAATAGCTAAAGGTTGAAAAAGTTTGGAAGCGCTGTTCGGTGCACCACTTTCCAAAATGGATCAAATTAATTACGTAACTAATACGCGTAGCGATCTAATTAATTAATTGATTTAGTATTTGCTGAAATATGTTTACTTTAAGAAAGATGAAGCCGAGCAATCGAACTAATTAATAACACTTATTAATAACTAGGGGTAAGAATATTGTGAATAACAAGTGTTAGGAAACTTACACTACAATAGAATGTGTTTAGAATTATTGCAGAAAAGAAATATCAATATGAATAAACTAAATGATGATGAGCCAATATATAAATGGACTCATTACTTATTTAGTTTACCGTACAAATCTGAACATTTACAGCATAAGATATTAAATATTTATAAATCAGTAATTTTGAGTGTTGTGACCAGTATCCTGTACGGGATTTCATCAGTATCAAGGATCGTTTTTAGTGCACATTCCAGGCCAGCGGAAATTATATTAAACCATGCGTACCTAATCCTAACTGTTACAGCAAATCTAAGAATTTTTTTCATATTTGGAAGAGTACAATATCGTCAGAAAATAATCGATTTGATTCAATTAATTGAAGAGTTTGATGAGGAAATTATGATCAAACATGTACTTCGACCTATGCATTTAAAATATGTCAAAACAAAAATAGTAATTATACACATGATGTTTAGCATAATTTGTATATTTCATACTGTTTATATGTGCTATAATTATTTATGTAATTTATGGTTATCACCATTGGCTGAACAGATCCAAATTCAATTTAATGTAGCTTGCATTTTACTACAATACGCTTTCTTGAATAAGATATTAAGCAAATATAAACTTTTAAATCAAGCTATTAAAAATTTGGATACTACCAATAATACCATATCAAATTTTCAATTAAGACTTAATAGTATTTTTCAAATGAATATTTGGCTGATACAGTGCGTGGATATTTTTAATGATTTATTTGGATGGTCAATATTTCTCAATGTTAATATATTCGTAATATTTAAGTTACTTACATTGGAATATTTACTGGCACAGAGATATTTTATAAATGATATAGAAAGTTTTGTGATGATATTAATTTTGAACAGTGCTTTACTGGTAAGCTCCTTTTCTATGTAATTAATTATATATATTCTAAACAGGAAGTATATAAGAGATCGGATGACCATAGCATATTTAGTAATTTGACGAAACATATAAATTGATTCGATTTCTATTTTTTTACATTACTTTTCAACTTATTTTGTTCAAATATTTTAAGAAATTTCTGGTGCGTGCGTACGTACGTACGTAATTTTTTCACGGTGAACGGTGTTTTTCATTTTTTTTTTGTTCTGAAATTTCATATTAAAAGTACGAAGCTGAAATTACGTACACATATAGCACCTTGTGTTATGTGTCTTATAAAAGAGTCTTGTGTTGCCAAATTCTATAGGAAGCGGTGTTACCACGTTTGAAGTTTAAGACATTTTTTGAAATATCTTAGGAATTATAAAAGATAGGATATTAAACATTTTTTTCTAAAATCACCTTTTAACATATTTACATGGTGTTTTTGTTTTGCAAAATTTGCGGTACATTTTCTCTGACGAAGGATTTTGATTAAATTTCTTGCATCGAAAGGTGCTTTAATGCTTAAGGGATTAAGCGAGTTTAAAAAAGTCGCACGTGTTGCGTTGGTGAATATACTGAACCGAATTAGAGCAATAAAATGTTATTCAAAATCTTTTTAGTAACACTATGTATATTTTTTCTATTTTGGTAAACCTTGTGATTTGCTTTACAATGATGTCACATATGATGAGTCTAATTCTTATAGTTCCAAATATATAGGCCCTAATAACTTGAAAAATTAAAAATAATTCTTTTAAAAATATTTTTTATACGTAATTGCTATGCACAACACATTATGTTATTGACAATTGTTTTTGCTTTTAAAATCTATCGTACATCTCATTGGCATTTATTTTCCCAAGGTCATATACCATATATTTTTAAATGAAACAAAATACGATTGGTTTTAATTTGTTTTACCTTATATATATATATATATATATATATATATATATATATATACCAGGGCCATACAATTTTCTTTGGGAACATTCAAAAGTCGCAGGATGCCTTGCCGGGCGAATATTCAATTCTCAATACAGAAGTTGCGAATCATGAATGTATTGTTTTTGCCAAAAATTGAGAAAACAGTATTGAATATGTGCAGGTCAGGACGTGTCTCGTCACAAATTATGCCGTTGTCTTCGGATTGCTCCACGTAAACGGCTTAAAACTTGTAGGTAGTTAGTAATAAATGAAACTCTATCGGATTTTGGACAACTATATTTAATTTAGAAAGTAATTACATCTGTCAATGTGTCAACCTTAATTCAATTCTTCTTCAGACTAAAATCAACAGTATGTTTTGTTTATCATTACTTTTTAAAAATTGTTACTCAATAACATATGCAACTTTACTTATAACATATGTAAGAAACACCGATAAATAATCGCTATTTGACAATTTTCAAAAATAGTGAATGCCTCCATTTACAACAGCTAATATATGTTAGTATGGATGACTATTAGTTTTTGAATCTGGTGTATTTAATATTTTTACTAAATTTCTTGTTTATGGAATATATTTATTTTTATTATTAACAATTGTACGATACTGGTAAAAGTAGGTAGTACTCTTATAGGTAGTATTCTTTATTAACCTTACAATCTGGTAGCAAGAACTCATTGTATACTAAGCCATCAATGTCAAAGAAAACAGTGAGCACAATTTTCACATTCTAGCGAGTTTTTTCTCTTCAGGAAGCAACCGCTGAGATGATTGGGTTTTAGTTTCGATTTTATATCTATTCATGCAAGTTTAGGCACCAAGTATGATTTGTTTCAGCAATTGTGGGTTGCCATTGATTTTATTAAGCAGCCCCTGAGCAGTGTCAATTCAACATCGCTTTTGACCAAAATTCATAAATTTCCAGAAAGTAAAAACGGAATCAAATATGTCTTCAGATTTAGTGCTTGCTATCAAATATTAGGAGTACAAAATCTCTTCTTCAATTTGATCCTTGCTAATGCATTCAATGATTAACTATACACAGTTTACGGTATCTGTGGATTCGTCTGCACTTATGGCAAAAATTGGCGAAGTGTTTACTTTGTGTATGATTTGTGATTTTGATCATCGATTTTACCTTAGAGAAATCGACTTCATGTTTTGTTCTAATTATTCTCCTACTATTATGTGCGTAGCTTTTAGTTTGATTAATTCATCGACGATAGTGTGAGGTTTCTTTTGCTTCTTATCGGAAAAGCTATTTCAAATGAATCTTTGAGATGCTGTGATTGGTTTTGGTTGAAAAGAAATATCTTCCGTTTTTTGGCAGTAGAAGCGGTTTGAAAGTCTAGAAATCAGCATGTCGTTAATATAATCGACGTCATTGCTTGTCGGTGTTTTACATTCTGCGAGAGATGGTGCTAGTTGTGCAGTATATTGTGAATATACCGGATGGTGAATAAAGATGGTGAATTGTACCTTGAATATAATCACATTTTTCATTTATGCACGACCATCCCTCTTTTTTGGACGTGTCTTATGGAAAAAAATCGTATTGGTTAAGTACTATAGTGCAATCAACTTTATTGCATACCCAATATATACGTTAACAGCCATTATTTTTGTTCTATAGCATGTATATACAGTTATATTTACTCTTTATAGCATAAATTAGCATTAAAGTTTAGTACTGATGACAAGAGAGTAACTAGCCACAATATTGCACAACCCCCAATGTGATTATTCTCATGGAAGGATGTATATCTTAGTTAGAAATATGTTTCCATTTATGTGTAATTAAAACTTTTGATCCACTTTGTAAAACGTTGAAAATGCAAGTAAGTGCATTAAAAGTATTACAAACAAATAAATGAGGAAGTTGCACACAATGTCCAGTTGTCTACAAAGAAATAATCTAAGTGTCACACGTATATTATTTTAATGGTTGATATTATATGGTAGTGTTTAATAAAATATTCAATTTGTAAATTATAATCTTTTATCATAATTTGTAAAACTGAAATGGCACAGCTTTTTAATAGATAGATAGATAAACTTATTCGTAATGTAAATTATTGTCATGTTTGTTAAAATAAATAAATAGTAAATAAACAAATGCTATACACATATGCATAGATAAAGTATTTGCTTTATTCAGAAATTGAAAAGTCGGTTAATTTGTAGTATGCTTTGTTGGTCAGATATTGTTTAAGCATATTCTTTGATGCATTTGGACTTAGTTCCCACCAGACCTTGCATTTGTTATAACGTGTGATGCCCCGTCGTAGGTATTCTGAGTTGTCTTAATCTAATCCTCTGTTCAACAGTGCGTCTCTGGATCTCGTTTGATGGTCGTGGATGTTGTTTTGACGCATTTAGGTTGTCTTTATTCTTATTTATGCTGCTTATCGTTTGTAGTATGTACATGGATGGTAGAGTTAGTAGTTGTAGTTCTATGAAGTGTGGTTGGCAATTAGTTCGGCTTGACACATCTTTGATGTTTTTAACAGCTCTGGTTTCAATCAGAAATAATTTTTGGTGGTGATGGGAATTGGCCCATATCTCGACGCCATAATTGAGAATACTGTTGCACATAGCATAATAAGTGGCTAGTGCTGCATATTTTCTAGATATTTTTGCGACTCTGCGAATGTATAGTTTGCTTTTGATAGTCTGCTGCTTAGATTCTCTATATGCGTCTTCCAGTTTAACCGATCGTCTATATGGAGACCAAGGAATTTTGCACTTTAAGTTACGGCATCTATCCTTTGCATAACATAATTGATCCTGCCCATTTGGTCTTCATTTTATACCAGTCGATTGTTGTGGAACCAGTACATGGCTTATACTATCTCCACTTGTATTATTTCATTTAATTCAGCTTTGATTTTAGCCTATACAGTTGTATCGTCAGTGCATAAGGTTATATGTGAGTTAGATGAGCTGGTAGATCATTAATAAAGATTATAAAAAAGACCGGCCCAAGGATCGATCCTTGCTGATCACCTCGTTTTACGTTTTGTAGGCAACTTTTCTAGGGAACTAGTTTTTCCGTTGGTATAACTGCTTGCTTCCGATTATCTGGGTAAGATTGTAAGCCGTAATACTCCATATTCTCAAAAAACAGACAATGTGACATCAAGTCGCTTAGATCGCAAAGAGTAGAGCTGCATGCATTTAGTCTTATCTTCTAGTGATTCGTAGATAAATTTGAATAAATGATGCGTGGCGTCCGTTGAATTGTAGCCTTTTCGAAAGCCAAACTGGCTCCTGTTGAGTATGTTATTCTTCTCGAAGTGGCTCTCAATTCGGCATAGAATTTTCTTCTAGTATTTTTGATATCATTGGTAGTAGCGAGATTGCCCGTTAGTTTGAGCATTCATCATTGTCTCCATTTTTGTATATCGGGAACACCTTTTGCAATTTTGAACGCATTGGGAAATATACTATTGGTGATGTATTCGTTCAATATTATTGCTGCAATAGGTGAAATTATTGTATTAACTGCCTTTAGTGTTGTGGTGCTTACCCCATAAATGTCTTCGGTAGGCTTATTATTTAGGCCTTGGATTATCTGCATGATTTCTTTTGTGCATGTTGGTGCAATGTATAGGGTCGACCCGATGGTAGCACTTTTTGTACTGTATTGCAGCTCCGACTTTTGTAATCTGGCGAATCCAGTAATACATCTTCTTCTATTATTATAAAGAACATGTTGAATTCTTCGCTTGTCGGAGTGGACATATTCTGCTTGGTCATTTAGCCCGCTTCAGGATTAGTTATATGCCAAAATTGTTTTCTGCTTGATATCAGAGGAGTTAATTCTATACATGTTGTTGCGATTTCTTTCTATTTCTGCTGCCTGGATTTATTTTTCCTTGTACTTCTTAAATATTTTCTCAGATTCCTCATGTCCATACTCGTTTCTTGAAACCTATTGATGAGTCTTAGATTCTCCTTATAGATAGCTAGTTCCTGCGATAAATGAATCTGGTTGCCTTTTGTTTTCTAACTCTTTAGTGGAAAAGATCCGTGGAAATGTTTCAAGGAATTCTTCGTACATTTCATTTGGGTCCGTTCCCAGGTAGACTGATATCCAATCTTCTTATATAAAATATATTTAATGTTAATTGTGGATTTAGTCCTAGACTTTTTACTCTTTAAATAACTTAAGACTATTTTTAACAAGGCAGGTCTACGAAGTTTTCTAAGCAAATCCCTTGCTACCACACATATATCTATGCAGCAATTTGAAATATTAGTTTCTATTAGATTACAAGTAAAATATATTAACATTTTGTATCAATTATCACATATTCTTATAATTCTTTGTAAGCTCTTCTATACAAACTATGTTTATTCAGATGAAACATTTAGTTTCATTGTCTTTGATGACATTGATGCCAAAATATTACTCTAATGACTTCTAACTTTAATTTACGTAATTATATTTTTGTTTTAAATGAACTATGTTATTTAGTTACTATTATTTATGTAGTAAAGTATAAAAGCCTAATACAGTTTTGTAAATCCAGCATTTACATATATAATTTTGACCATAATCAACATAATGTACGCTTTAAAAGATATTGAACCACTACTAAAATGGCTCCATTTTCTCTCCAACTTTCCATATGAGCAGAAGCATTTGCATTATAATATAATCATAAAAATGAAAACAATTGCGTTAAGTATACTTATCATGAGTGTATTTGGAGAAACTATAGGTTTAAAACTTTATGTTAAAATGCAAACAAGACCTGCAGAAATTTTGCTGTACAATAGTTATTTGGTAATTAGCGTTATCACTAATTTAAGAACAATTTTAATGTTTCTGAAGAAAAATAATAGATTACGCATTATAAAACTCATATATTATCTTGGACAATTTGAACAGGAAATGTTAATCAAGCACAAAGTTCTACCAGTTTTCATGAAACATATTAAAATTAGAATTTTCCTAACGCATGCCATATTTTTGGCTATATTACTAGTCCATCTGAACTATTTCATTACTAAATCAAAATATTACGAAATTCGATTTGTTCCATGGAATGAGCATGTCCAATTACAATTTAATACAGCTTGGATTTTATTCCAAAATGTGCTCCTCCAAAAGTTACTTACAAACTATAGAGTTTTGAATAAATTTTTGGAAAAATTAATTGCTTCATTTAGTGTATCGTACTACGATTATAAATCAACAATTGAAAGTATTTCCAAAATGCAGAATTTGCTAATCCAAAGCGTCCAAATATTTAATGACTTATTTGGATGGTCAATATTTTGTAATGTATTTGGATTCACAATATTTGTATTGGGCACATTGGAATTTGCAATGAATGACACAAGCTTCGAGACGTATGTAAATGAAGTACTTATTGCTTTATTGATTTGGGCAGGTGTTTTATTAGTAAGTACAATCAGTTATTCTTTATATTTTGAATGAAACTATTATCTATTTGATACATAAAATTATATTGATTTTTGGTTAAGAGAATCGTAGCATATTATAAAAATACTTACTTTAAATCCCCAGCTTAAATAATGAGTATTTGTTATGAAACCATTTAGAATTTTCTTTAAATGTCATTGCCAAATAAATACTGTATCCTATCATGTATCAAAACAAAGTTTAACTAACCCATTTCATCTTATAACATGATCAAAGAATCTCGCGAACTTTTTTACTAATATTATTTTTAGTTGCTTTTTGCACCAGCCGTATATTTCATAGACATTAACCTCCACTTTCTTTGATTTGTTTAACGTCCAGCATTCCGATCCATATAGAAGTACCTTGATGATCAAACACTCTACAAGTTTCAACTTGTCTTTAATTTTGTCATTGTATGTTTTGCTATAAAACGTTTTTACTTTCACTTCCATTTTTAATTTCACTATTATAACCACTTTCCAAACAAGTAATGCTAAAATTATAATTGCTGGCCTGATGATGGCAAATATTGGATTAACTTAAGTTGAGTACAGAGGGGGGTCTATGATAAAACGCCCAGCTTAACGTCTAGTTTAAAAGTATTGCTCTATTAATTAATCACTCAGGTTTATATATTAAAATTAAACTACTTATTATAAATAATCTACAATACATCGTACGACTGTTTAGACTTTAAAACATTTGTATGTTCTTAGGTGAGTATTAGGTGGATTTAACGTAGAGATTATTTCTTTGACTTTCTCTTCTGTGCCCTCTGTCATTAGATGAAGCTCTTCTTTCCTTTCCTAATTCTCTTATGATAAAGCCAAATCTTTTGCATATCCTGCAGCTATCTGGTACTCCTTTCTGTTTTTGCATTTGTGTATAGGTTTGCCTTTGCGGCGACTCTAGATCTCTTTCAACGTCTTTTACTTCATCACTGAATATTTGTATTTATCTCTCGACAGCCCTGGACGATTTTTCCATCGCTCCATCATCATTGGGGTGACATCTAAATAATCAGTGATCCCATTGTATATTACCCATGCCCAATCAATGAACTCGGATGTGTCCTTTCCGCTCTACTATAATTTGTCGTTATTCTTCATTACAATTTTCAACAGTTCGTCAACTTGATTTTTATTCTTCGCAGCCTATATTTCTTTCTTGCTCACCGAATCTTTTTTCATGTTCGATAATAATGCCACTAAATTATCTCCCACCTTTTGTTGGGCTGTCATCTCGTTTATTTCCATAGAACTCATGACTTGGTGTTGTTTCCACCTACTTTCTAATAGTCTGTTTTTTTTTGTTTTCCGTCGGAAGTGGAAATACCTTCAGAAGGCGAAAGATGTCTGGTGCATACAATTGTATGGGATTTGTTCCACTACAACTGCACTCCCCGTTGGGAATTTGCTATAGAAGGATATTGGAAAGTATTTGGGAGGTTTTAGGATTTGTCATTCTCTTCAACCCTGGACGTGGGTTTGAGAAGTTTTTAGTACATTATTGGACAGACTATTTGCAGCCAGTATGTGCTACAGTATTTACTTTACGATCAAGGGAAACCTGCAAAACCTTGATTGTAAGACGGTTGGATTTTTATGAGTTGGTTTTTGTTGCTATGATGAATTCTTGTTCGTAGATGAGGTTGTAGTCTTTTTTCGTTCTTTTTCTCGACATATTTGTTTTTGTTTTTTTCTTGTTTTTTTTTTTTATATTTGTATGTTTTTTATACTCTTCGGTTACAGAGTTATCTTAGGGGTATGTGACGGATTAAGAATTTCCTGAAGATCTTCGAGAGGGTCCTGCATAGTACTTATGATTCGTGCAGGTGGGTAAGGAAATTTGTTCTTTGGTCGTCTAGTTTAAGCAGTAATTTAAATAATTTTGAATTCGGTTGCTGATAGTTTGGGTTGAGTTACTGCAAGGCTAAAAGCCGTGTCGTCTGCGTATAAGGCAGTGTGATAATTAGGGCACATAGGAATTAGGGCCCGAAATATCATTATAGTATGTTATGTACAATAATGGCGCCTACAAGATGGATACTTGTAGGACTCCCGCTTGGGGATGGATAGTTCTAGAAAAAGTGTCTCCTATTTTTGTTTGAGTATTGCGGTTAGATAGATATGACTGGACTAGTTTTATAGAGTTTGGGTGAAACATATTCATATTATGGAGTTTGAGAATCAGTCTAGCATGTCAGACTGACTCGAAAGCCTAGGTCGTGTCCACAAATACCGCTAAGGTGTCATGTGCGCAGTTTATAGTGACATTTGGTTGAAATTTGAAAAGAGTGTCGCGTGTAGCGCGCGATGCTCTAAAATCGAATTTGTTATCATGTAGAATTTTTTTGGTTTCTAGAACATTCCGTATACGAGTAGTTACTATACTTTTTTTACCCGTCACATTAAGGAGAGTGATTGGTGATATGACGAAACATTTCTTGGCCTTTTTGTGGCTTGGGAATCATGACTGTTAAGTTAGTTTCCCATTGCACGGGAAAGTATCCTTACAAGAGAAATTTGTTAAAAATATCTCAAAGTAGTTGAATTGTTTTAGCAGGAATATTTCACATGATTCGGCGGTTCAGATTATTGATTCCAGGGGTCGAGTTTTAGCCAGTCTTAAGTGCAGCGGAGATTTCTTCAGAATTGATTGGGAAAATAATGTCGTCACTTCTGAGACTTCAGCAAATTCTGAGATTGACGTGTAGCTGTAATTCAGATTTTTGATGTAGGAATTTGTGTTTATTAGGAATTCGTTATCAAAGGTAGGATTGTTTGGAATTTGTTAAGCCGATTCTGAAAATCGCCAAAGTAGTTTACTTTTTCTAGTGAATTATATATTACTTGTGGAGGTGTTAATAATGATTTTCGGCTTGCTTTTTTGCTTGTAAGGCGGTGAAACTGGTCCCAGAATTTTTTACCGTTGCGGTAATCGAGGTTTGAAGTGCAATAACTCTCTGCAGTATGCAATAATATTATGACGGATTAGGGCGTTTAGCCGGTTCTACTCAGTTTAAATAGCTGGGTTTCTGTGAGCAGTAAACTGGAGAAATATTCGCCGGAATCATGTTTATGATGTCGGGCGGAAGAAAATGTCGATTTATTAGTACACTTTTTATTAGAGGGATACTTTCTGTCGCAGAATTTTAGATGATCTGTAACAGATTATTTACAGTAGTATTTATCTCATTCGGTCTAGATATTGTAATGCGGTGTGGAGTGCGTTGGATCATTTGTAGTTGAAAATGTTGCCGGTTCACTTATTGGAAGTCTCCGATGACGATTCATATGGGAAGATATTATTGACCGTTGTTAAGACTTGTTTCGACTAATATGGGATAGTTATTGATGTGACGGCATAGAACTATGTATCAGTTTGGTAGATTAGGTTTTCTGTAATTATTATATGGTCAATTATGGTGAATCCTTCTTTTTTATATGCGTGAATACTGAACAAACTCTTACATCTTGCCCAACAAATGTACTCTCTCCGATTCCTTTACCAGTTTACGCGTGTTAATTTTATTTTAATTATTAACTGTCGTTTATTTATTTTATTTAGTCCTTCGTACCTTTTTTGGAACTGAAGGGTCTATTGATTTTATGCTTTCATACCTTTATGGAACTGAAAGCTGAATTTGTTTAATTTATTTAATCCTTTGTCCCTATCGGAACTTGACTGCTAAATTCATTTAATAATGCTTACGTGCTTTACGCAACTGAAAGCTAATTTATGTAGTTTACACAATCCTTCGTTCCTGTCGATAATTGAAGGTTAAATTTACCTTTCGGAGCTTTGAAGGCTAAATTATAATTTATGCTTTCGCAACATTGCGGAACTGAGAGCTGAATTTATTTAGTCTTTCGTCCCTGTCGGAGCTTTACTGCTATATTTATTTATTTTATTTTAAACCTTCGCATCTTTCGGAGCTTGAAGGCTAAATTTTAATTTATGCTTTACGGCACAGAAAGCAAAAATTTGTTTAATTTATTTAATCCTTTGTCCCTTTCGGAACTTGAATGCTAAATTTATTTAATTATGCTTGCGTGCCTTACGGAACTGAAAGCTAATTTATTTAGTTGAATTAATCCTTCATCGCTGGCGAAGCTTGAAGGTTAAATTTATTTATTGAACCTTCGCACATTTCGCAGCTTTGAAGGGTAATATTTAATTTATGCTTTCGTTACTTTAGGGAACTGAGTGCGGAATTTGTTTAATTTATTTAATCTTTCGTCCGTGCCGGAGCTTGAATGATAAATTTATTTATTTTATCTTAAACCTTCGCACCTTTCGGAGCTTGAAGGCTAAATTTTAATTTATTCTTAATATATGAAACAGTATTATGCTTTTGCACTTTTACGGAACAGAAAACAAAAATTTCTTTAATTTAGTTAATCCTTTGTCCCTTTCGGAACTTCGTCTCTCTCAGAACTTGAAGGCTAAATTTATTTTTTAAAGTTTCGCGTCTTTCGGAGTTTGAAGGCTAAATTTTAATTAATGTTTTCGTACCTTTTCGGAATTGTACGCTAAATTTATTTAATTTAAATTTAAACTTTTTTATTTAAATCTAATTTTTTATTTTTAATCTTTGGAAGCTCTTGGGAACTGAAAGCCTCATTTATTCAAAATATGAAATTATTTAAATTAAAATTTTATTTATTTCGAATTTAAAATCTTTTATTTAAGTTTCAATTATATTTATTTGAAATTAAAAATCATTTATTATACATTTTTATTTTATTTTTATTTCGAACTTCCGAACCTCTTCTGGAATTGAAAGTTTTTACTGGTTATTACCTTGAAGGGTCATGAACAAGTAATGAGCTTAGTGAGGCTATAGCTACTAATTATACCTACTATACTTATTAATAATTATACTTATTAATTAATTTGTCAGGATTATATACTAAACTTAAACTGCGTAAGTATATAATCGTATATCATCGTATGGCAAGTTAACTTTTAAATATTTGTATATTATTAGGTAAGTATTTTTGCTGATGCAGTTTTGCTGCATCAAAAATAAATTTTGTATAATTATATAAATTGCAAAGAAAGACTCTACTGTAATATATTGTTTATGATACGCTAACATATAAAATGCAATCGATATAACACTCTAATTACATCACAATATGTAATGCAAAGATTTGAATTACTTTTCCTAGCGTTAGGAATTCTTTATCAATTTAAAGAGGATATCTTTATTTAGAAATTTTAAACTAACCTTTCAAAAATTCTAAAATTGAATTTTAAATATATGAAACAGTATTAATTTATGGAGAAATCTGGGAGTATAAGAAATATTTGATGAGGTTCTCATGCTCCAGATAACTCCTTCGGTTTGAAAGCCAATATAAATTTATTATAACATTGTTATTATAACATTGAGTTATTTGGGAGTATAGAAGTATGGGAGTATAGCATCCTTGTCAGCATTGGGAATATGAAATATCAATAAAAATGAAATATAATTCTGTAAACGATAATAAAATATAAGAGTAAGCAATGTCTTCGAGTCTTATGTAGTCCCCAGACCCTGTTTATACGTAAACAATTGGCATCTACGGAAATGAAAAAAATAAAAGTCTCGACTGTTGCAATGTCATTTATCCTTTTGAAGTTAGCTCTTTACTTATAAGGTGGACTTATCTTCTTTTTCGTTTATTGATTCTGAGACTCATTTTAATACTCATTTCTCGAGTCGCTTTAGGAAACTTTTTCTTTGCGTTTACGGTAGATAGACTGTCATTTTGGAAGCCATTCTGAACGCATGGAGCTAATCCACCGTGATCCAGATTCCAGTCCTTTATCAGTCCTAACAGAACTCTTTCAAATATATTTCCTAAACAGGCAGATCGGTTATTGAGCCGTTGCTTGCTTTTGTGCATTTGGTACTAGCGTCATTGTTGCCTCCTTCCATAATTTTTGAAATTTTCTATTTTCTAAACATGTGTTGTATACGTGCCGTAGCACTTTGTTGTTTACTTTAGCAAGGGTTCTTAAGGTCTTCTTGGTAATGTTGTCAGGCCTCGGTGGTACTCTTGTTGTCAAACCAGTTGTCGCGGTGAGGGGTTTACCCTCAGAGAACAATGCGATCTTAACTATTAGAGAAATGAATGGCTCTACAGTTCCTTTGTATAATGTGTGGGTTTATTTTAGGCTTTCGTTAATAATTTTGTACGCGAATTCAAAGGGAGGGCCATTTATTTCTTTTAACAGATTTTTCACAACTGCTTTTTGCTTTTCTTGATTAGTTTACCTAGGAGCTTTCTACTTGTTTTCGCAACTTGCTTCTCTTCATTGCATTCTGCTAAACCAACCTGTTTTAATTTCCTACGGAATCGTCACTTAAACGAGAATGCACTTGCGTGTACTGTAGCGATTTCTTTGTTTCACCAGTAGGTGGCTCTTCTTTGGGTGTGGAAGGTTGTTTTGGGGATTATTCTGCAGCACTCATCAGTGAGTTGTTCCACCGTCTCCTACGCGGTTTTTCTGTGAAGTTGCATCGCTAGCTGATTCAAATAGCCTTCTTTCCTCGTTTTGTTCGAAGTACAACTTATTAATGTTTATAAAGTATTTGTTCAGTATGTACTTTATATACTGATACTCGCTGAATGATTCTTTTGCCGAGTTATGCTAGTTTTAAAGCATTTGAAATTATCACTATCTATTAGTGTTATAATATCTATAATCAAATGTCATTTATTTAAAATGTTTCGTCTCTTCCTTTGTTTCAGATTACAAAATCCAAGCGCACTATAAACTATTCCACTACTCATCCCCGGCTGATTTTGCCTTAAAGTCGCCTACAATGATGAATCTGCTGCGTACGTTACTAATGCGCTTTGATTTCTCTGCAATTTGGACAGTGATGTCCTAAGATAGTTGTTTTCTGGAAAATAACAGCTAATTATTATTAGATATTGCACTTTTACAGCTACAACGCCTATGCCAGGAAGTTTAATCAGTTTTGACATCTTTCAGTTTTGATAATCAGTTTTGACATCTTTAGTTGAGATATGTTTCCTGTAGTAGATTACTGAAACAGTTATTGTTGTGCAAGCTAACATCTTTTAGGTTTTAGGTTTTACTTTTATTATTATTATTATTTATTCCGTATTGCAAGCATTAATGCAATCGTTTTTCTTTGTGTCATGCTTTTCTCCGATTTGAATCTGATGTTGTCTACTCTTTGATGTTCCGATGTACTTTGATACTCCCTGCCTCTATAATTCCAGTAAACATGCATCTACCTGGACCCTTACCTAATTTGGCTGCGTTATTGTATTCTTGTACTAATCAGATGTAGGATCTTAAGTGCCTCACGTAGATTATTTCGTAGTCTAGCAGCTTAGAGACTGCAACGTCCGGTCTTGGTAGTCTTTCTAGAGCTACCTTTTTCAATATGCCAATTACCTCTTTCTACTTCAGGGTATCAGCTATTTGAGTTTTTGCATGGACTTATTCCACAAAATCTTTGTTGTAATGCTATCAAAAAGGACTCTATCGGATACTGTATTCATCATTTTTTGTTGCGATCCTTTATACCAGTTGGGTTTCAAAATTATCTCTTGTGCTCACGACTGATTCTAGTTTCTTAACTTTTTCTGGGTCATGCTTGCCTTGGATATCTTTGACAATATCAGCTTTGCTTTGCTACCTGCATTACTCCTTTTGCCTTGCTTTTGAATCTCCTGTTAGAACTGTTTTTTATTCTTCTTGTTCTTCCATTGCTCTATCCCTTATGGACGTTGGCTATTAATATGGCGATTCGAATTTTATTAGCAGCTTGTCTAAACATTTGGATAGATGACAGACCAAACCATTTTCTTAGGTTTTTTCATCCAATAGTTTCTCCTTCTACCTGGACCCCTTCTACCGTCCATCTTGCTCTGAAGGATAAGTTGCTGAAGGCGATATTTGTTGTGTCTCATCAGGTGACCAAAGTATTCCAGTTTTCTTTTCTTTATCATGAATGTGATTTCTTGTTGTTTGCTGATTCTTCTGAGTACTTCTTCGTTTGTAACGTGATCCTTCCAGGATATTTGGGGAACACGCCGATATATCCACATTTCAAAGGCCGAGATCTTTCCCATAAGTTGTTCTGTCATGGTCCATGCTTCCACT
>WYDF02118406.1:0-10205 GCA_009867245.2 Adranes taylori
AAAAAATTCTCCAAAAAATCTCAAATATCCAAAAACAAATTACGATTTTTCAAAAAAGTGGTAGGTGATGGAGATAAGCGGACTTCAAATTTGAAATCAGCACATTCGAATTAGTATAAAACAGATATTGGTTTTCATGAATTTTTTTTGGTGTTGTACAGTGTAATTGGGAGTAATTTGTACAAAGTTTCTCTTAAAATACGTTCTTAAGGTTCTTACAAGTTCTTAGGTTAACCTTCTTGAGACAGTGGATATGAAACATTTTTATAAATAAAAATATAAGGTGCAATCTTTAGAAAAATGAGTTAAAGTGGACTTTAACACAAAACAATATTCAGGTAACGAATAATAAAAAGCTTTGGGAAATAGTTTACTTTGCCGGCCACAGAACAGAACCCGAAGCCTTTAGTATTTACTTTATTGTATTTAGGTGTATCCTTTTGCTAACCGTTTTGCCGAAGCCTGCGACCGCTCTTGAGTCACTGTTGGAAAATTGTTTCTCATGTCACACTGCTTTGAACTTTGAATTCGACTGTTCACGCATTCGTCACCACATGAATGCCCCGGACCTCAAATTTGACAACGACGCGGACAGCTCCGCTATCCGCGTCGTTGTCCAATTTCCCGGCTCATTTGTCGCATTTTCCCGGCTCTTGAGTCCCTGTTGGGAAATTTTTAACAAGGAAGTCTGGCGCGCTTTGCGCTGTTAAACTCATTGAACTATATATATATAAATATATTCACGAAAAATATTTATGTTATAACTAGACAATTTTTAAAAATATACTCACCAAACGTATACAGGTTCATAGAACTGTATAACAATAACAAAACCCAGTGTTACTAATATAATACCCAGATTCAGTAGGAGCATCAGACAACACATTCCTTTAACATTCGGACAGAATGGATTTGGTGCAGCCATTGTTTCAATCTTTATCGCTGCTTTCCTGGATCCTTTCGTCCGTGCCGTACTAGCTACAGACGGTGCACGTCCACTGCGATACGAGTAGTGGCTGGGAGGTGGTCTTCGTGAACCACGGCTAAAATATTAGTGTCATAATACGTATATAATATATGTGGTACATTAAAATATGTTTTAATGTGTGGGCTTCCCGTCAGCACTCCACAAATATTGAAAAGATCTTTCTAAGTACTGATGTCTAAAAAGGTTAAACCACAAAAAGGGGCATCTTTGTATAGACAAACAGGCTTGTAAGGTAGCCATCTGGATGAATTTTATAAGATAATTTTTTTTAAGCAGGTTAAAATAGGTGAGTTGGGAAACTTCTCTCACAGTTTAGTTTCCGACAGATGCGATAGCTGCGAATAAGAATGGAATCTTTAAAGCAAACAGTTCGCAGATGAAACAAAACTTATAAACTACTTACATATTTGAATTCATATAGTTTCAGAATCATCTCGTAATATAAAATCAAAATGCAATTTGTTACTAATATTATAATATATTTTACCTGTACTCTGAAGGTGCTCGGTAAGCTCCACTCGTAACATATATATCGGAACCATTGTCATATCCACTACCTCGACTCATTCGCGATGAACTCCTTTGATTTTGGATATGTTGTTGCGAACTATATGGATTATGTTGGTGGGTACCGTTTCGGCTTTGGTAACGACGTTCTCGTTCTCTTTCGTTAACTATCGTATATGGCTAAACAAAATATTTAGCAATAATTAAAAAATGTTTTGAAAGTTTTGATTGTTTTATAATTCTATTTTCTTTTCTTTCATATATATGTAGTATCCATATATATTGTGACGCAACGTATTTGTTCAAGATTGAGATACAGTTAGTTCATTTAGTTGTCAACAATGACAAGTGTCTCAAAAAAATTTTTAATGATCATGGATTTCGAACGAAATAGTTTTATTGAACTTTTTTGTCTGAAAAATCGAATTCAGCTATTGTTAAAGAGCTCCAGCATTTAGAAGTAAATAGAAAGAAATTGTCTTGAATCGTAAATTGTTACGATACTATTAGCGTAAAAAAGCGGCTATTAATGCGGTCCAAATAAAACTGGTACTAGCCAAAGTGAGATCTGTAAAGTGAAAGCTCGATTTCAACAGAATCCGAGGCAAAGCGCAAGAGCGTAAGCAACATCCCCAAGGGAATGTATTTATCTAACAGGAGTGTTTGCAAAATATTGAAAAATCAGTCCACATGTTAAATCTTACAAATTATATGACGGCTATCCAGATAGTAATTTACGTTTTGGTGTGGCAAGGCGAGGGGAGAGTGGCAAGACGAGCGGCACCACCTTAATGTCAGAGCGTACCTTCACTCAGTAAGCATCCAACTGTGCTAGCGTGCAGTTTGTGCTGCTTCTACTTTGTTCACCGTGAATTTTTAAAACGTGTGCTGCAATAGAAAATACCGCGAGTTGCGTTCAGTGATTAGGTTCTTGTTGGCGAAAAACCACAGACCAATTGAAATTCATCGGAAACGCTGTAGAGTGTACGGAAACAACGTAATGGGCGAAGGCGCAGTGCAGCAGTGGTGCATTAAGTTTCAAAACTAACGTGCACAACGAAGAGCGAAATGGCCGACCGACCATGTTGACTGATGAACTGGTGGCGCAACTCAATGAAAGTTTGTTGCATGAGATTGTAACAGGAAAGCTAGGCTACCATAAATTTTGTGCCAGATGGGTACCGAAACTCTTGTCAAAATACCACAAAAAACAGCGCATGGCAGCATCGCTGACATTTCTCGAGGCCTCGGAGAAAGGTGGTGACTCACTTATCGATCGTATCGTAACTGGGAACGAGACTTGGGTAAAACATGTGACTTGTGAGACCAAAAAACAGTCTATGGAGTGGGGACACACAAGTTTTTCCAAAAAAACCATGGAAATGTTTTTAAACTTTGTCACCAAGAAATATCATTGCGACCGTTTTTTGGGACAGGAAGGGTGTACTTCTGGTGAATTTCCTCGAACGTGGATTCAAAACAAGCGTCGGGAAAAATTGAGTTCCAAGGTTTTGTTTATTCATGACAATGCCCGCCCGCATACGCCCAATCGCACTCGAGAACTCTTGCATCATTTTGGATGGGAGGTGTTTGATCATTCGCCGCACAGTCCGGATCTTGCGCCGAGCGACAACCACTTGTTTCCAAACATGAAGATCTGGCTCGCAACGCAGCGCTTCGACGACGACGCGGAACTGCTGACAGGCGTGAATGAGTTATGCAAGTCTCAGGTGGCAAAATTCTATGACGATGGAATTAATTAGCTTGTGCACCCATATGATAAATCCCTTAATTTGAACGGCTACTATGTTAAAAAATAATTTAAGATTGTGGCTTTCAAATTTAAATAATAAAATATGTTTCTTTGCTCTTGGGTTTTTTTATTCCAAAACATAAGTTACTATCTGGATAGGCCTCGTAGAAAGTTCAGTATCTCAAATTTGAATAGATAAAGATATAGTTGGAAAGAGCAAATGTATTGAAACGCTTGCAGAAAGCACGTGCAATTCTAAATATTGAGTTATTTCATAGGAAAGTTTCACCATTGAACAGTTTGTAAACAAACAAAATTATCGGGTATGGTATGGTTAAGAGAAAAATCAAGCAAGAGTTTGAATATCCGTTTAGCCATCAGACGCAATTTGACTGGTCGGCTATGAGCCGTAGTAAATAGTAATCCGCTCGTGTTTTTGGAACCTAGCGTCAAGATAAATGGCACCCACTATTTTTTTCTCTCTTCCACTTTACTGAACTTCAGTCTTCGACTATGCTATTTTTTTTCCGCAGTACTACTTCGTAAAGTGATGACGCAGTAAGTTAATTGTCCATTAGCATTCCTCGTTCGAACACTTTTTCGTTGGGGTGGTTTTGGGCCCTGGTGATCATCTCTAATCTCCTCACTTTCGCGATTTGGATTAGGTATTTTAATTTTAATTGGTTCCTTTACTCACTGTTTCCTGTTAGTTTGTAATCATGTTAGTTAACTCACTGATGATTTGTACTGGGTTATCGTTACCGTTTCCAACATTCTTCGATCTACATTTCCACACAGCTCTTCGCCGTAGATTGAGTTTCAGAATAGACTTCCGTAATGCTCAACCGGTTGTATATGCTTAAATCGCTGCTTTTTCTTAGCACTTTCCGCAGTGTATGAGCACTTTTCAGTGCGTATCCCGCCCTTCTCTTGATATGATGCTTGAAAGTTTATTGCCTGTCAAAGGTACAGCCCATGTTGTTAGATTTTCCTTCGATCTTTAGTTTCGTATGTCCAAATTGTATTGCATTGAACTGGTGTTTGTTCTTCCCAAAGTAGACTGCCTCCATTATGATGTTGTTCAATCTGATCCTTCATTTTTGGCAGTACTTCCCAATTTCTTCCCAAAGGCCCCCTCTAGTCTGTTTATTGCTATATATAACTCCGCTCATTTGGCTAATACGGCTATACAATCTGCGAATTGTAACAGTTAGTGCTCCTTACTTCTTTAACACTTTTGAGGAATATGGTATATGTACAAGTTATACAGTATAGGATTTAGTGGAGAGTCTTGTGAAGCCCATCTGTTGCTGTTCTCCGCCCGGGAAGGCCATTGTATACTCTAAGTCTAAACTGTCTCTCAGTTAGAAATAACTGGATAGTGACATCCAAATCCATACTCAGCACCATCGTTTTTAGCTTGTGGATAAGTCTTTCTCGCCAGACGGGATTGTATGCCATTTCTACGTCAAGAAAAGTACACAATACTTATTGAAGATGTTTCTTTCTCTCGGATGATTGTATTATTAATCCATACAATATTGCAGCTTGCTGGGTAGCTGCCAACTTGTTCCTAAATCCAAATTGATTTGCAGGAATGAATTTCTTGTTTCCTGTCCAAATTACCATTTTGTCTTTGATTATCTTTTTTTGTTAGATAGATTTTTTTTTAGATATCCTTTTCAGTATCTTTGCCATACCATTTAGGTGAGATGTTGGCCTTCTGTTCTTATCTTAGGATCAGATAGATTATACTTTCTTGGTATGGTGATAACAGTTGCTCTGATGTTAAGAGAACCAATATGTAGAGAATCGATCCAATTACAGGCAGCAATTGGATCACTTTCTTCGGAACAATGGAACTTCAGTTTGTTTATTGAACAATGGACTTCAGTTGGTTTAAGCCACTCTCGTTTGTTTATTCGCCTTGGCTACAACCATTTCCGTTTTATGCTTGGTTAAAGGGATAAAGAAAATGCTGATGATCCCTTATACTAATGGGTGAAATGGCGTCATACATCTTGAACCATCCGCTTTTTTAAGACATTTGTTATAATTGAAAATTGTAATGATAGTTTCTTCCTGGGTATTACGTATTTATTAAAATTAAATCAACGCATATTTGCTACGTAAATCAGCTTATATTGCGTAGATCAGCGTAATCAGCAAATATTTGCTTTATCAGAAAAGCAGCAATGTAGATTCAATTTACTCTTCATCTGTTAGTAAATTGTTATTATTTTTTATGCAAATAAAGGTTTGTTTTTTATTATTGATATATACAAAATTAAACAGAAACCACAGACCAGTTCTATAAACTATTGTATTGACCAAGTTCTGCATGAAGCAAAAGTTTAAATGATACATTTTGTCAGAGTTCATAGGTGCTTCTCATATCACATATATCTATCTAAGTGCTGTTAGAACCCTGTACACATAGTTTTGCTTAGCCACGCATGTATACTTCCCTAGCGAGGAATAAGCTTGTAACTATCTATTCAACGTTTGAGCAAAGTATCTAAAATGTTCTAGACGCGTGCTTTCCTGAAGTGGAATTTTACGTAAGACGAAATGGAAAAGCAAATACTTCGTTTTAAACCATCCAAGTTTAATAATTGTGTACAATTATGGTACGGCGTCTCTGAGATCCTTGTCAACTTTCTATTAACCATCGACTGCAAGAAACATTGGACCGAATCTGCAGACAGATTGGAACTATCCTAACGACCTCCCATAAAAACCATTAGCAGATTGTAACTATTTTATTTACATCATTCAAATAAGATTATTTCTAATTATATCAAGGAAGTTTTATGGTTATAGTATTGGGCTTTACGTATATCTAAGAGAGGATAGGACGAATGTAAAGAATTATAGGGGGGTGACAATAATGAATGGAGTATATAGGTTATTCGAAAGGATAATGAATGAAAGGATTATGACATATTTGAATGAGAACAGGGTGTTGTCAAAAACGCAAAATGGATTTATAAAGGGAAGAGGTACAACTGTCAGTTTGGAAATAATAAATTCTCTGATAAATCAAGAATTGTGTATAGGAAAAACCTATATATGATGTTTCTGGACTTACAAGCAACATTTGACAACATAGTGAGAGAGAAGAAGGTTTGAAATAAGGCAGGGAGTAAAATGAGTTGATAAACGGGCAGTGTGGAGGAGTGGTCATTGGGAAAGGGAAGGTTGGTCATTGGAATATGAGGATGACGTTGTGTGTATGGCGAAAATGAGAGAATATATAAAATGATTGAATGAAGAATAAAGATTACAGCTGAATCTGGAAAAAATGAAACTAATGTTGTGTAAGAGTGGAGGTGGGAGGAGCCCAAAAAAAACAAGTTTGAGTTATATAATTGGAAATATGATTGAAAGTGTGAAAATGTATAAGTATTTAGGTTTTACGTTAAATTATAATGGGAGTTGCAACGGGCTAGTAAGATTGGCAGTGAGAAAAGCAAAAGTAGCAAGAAATGGAAAGATTAGGATATGCATGGGAAAAGAAATTGGGATTCAATGAGAATAGGAATCAGAAAAATGGAAATTTTGTGCAAAGTATGATGTAATTATGGAGCGGAAGTATTGGGTATAACAGAACGAACGGTGATGGATGTGATGGAAAGGGTGATGTGTGGAGTATTGAGAAGAATAATTGGGGTGCACAAGTCAACACCAAGTGAAATCGTTTTGCAAGCATGTGGGAATTATAAATGTTGGAATAAAAGAATAAAGAAGCTAGTATGGTATGAGAGAAAGATTATGATGGATGGAGATTTGGTGAAAATGGTTTATTTGAATAGTCTGCTGCATCCTACAAACTATTCCTACAGAAGGGTAGATGTTTGAATGAATGGGTAAAAGAAAAAAGGGCATGAAAGAATAGAATACTCGATGGAAAAATGGTTTGAGAAAATGTGTGACGTAGACGAAGTTTTGAATGAAGTTGAGATAAGAATGAATAATATTGAGGTGCAAGAGAGAATGAAAATATAGAGAAATGAGAAATATAATAGTAAGTATTTTAGAATAATATATGGGAAGGGAATGCAAGAGTATGAGATATAAGTTTGGAAGTATGGAAGAAGTAAGTATGGAAAAAACGAGTGTTTTGTGCAGTTTAGGTGCGGGAGTGAGGAAACAGCTATTAGATGGATGAGAATGAGAGGATTTGTAGGATATGTGGAAGGAATGTAGAAATATGGGAGCATTGGGTGAATGTATGGTGAATGTGAGAATAAATTGGGGCGAGGAAGAAATGTGTTTGGCGGCTAATGTAATAATGTGTTTAGGACGAGGAATATAAGTTATAGGGATAATGGAAAGAATTTTTGGATTACATTTTTTGTGTTTGTCTTAATTTTCTAGTTTTGGTCTTGTATTTTTATTGTGGAGTCTTAATGTATAATTTTTGTTTTTGTTAGAATATTGTAAGAGGTTTTGTTAAAGTTATGGCAATCAAGGTTTTTTTGATCTGATTGTATTGGGCTTCAGCGTGGCAAATTACATAAATACAGACATTTAACTTCAGCAAAATTGTCAATGGTCAACCTTACAATTAGCTATTTTTTTCCATAGAAAATCCAGCTTAAAAAATATTTTTTGTTTATTATACACTTATCTGAGGATTAATTCAAAAAACAATCTAACTTATAAACTCACCCATCACATACTTCCAGCGTTACAACTCATTAATTAAAAGTAATAATATATGTAATTTGAAACTGAAACAAACTTATTAATTTGTAAAGGCAACAAATATTATATTTACCACTGAGGTATATTCTGAAAGGGTCCTATCTGACGGTGCTCGTTGACTATCTTCCCCATCTGAATAAACACTTCTAGCAATGTGAACGGGTGTAGGCGAATCATGATGACGTTGCGATGCCACGTAATGGTTTTTGGCTACTCGTCTCGCCATGTTTGTTATTAGTCAAATCAGAATCCAGTTCTTAATTTAACATTTCCTCGATAATATCTAAAAATAAAACCGTGTGTCATATTATTCGTTCCATCCTCCCTTGAGAATGACTTGTTAGTTATTGTTTTAAACATAAAGTTCAAGTAAAATACTGATAGTAACATTTATAAACTAATCATTCTTAAAGGTTCTTAATTTCGTTATTTGTAATGCATTTTGTGTAATGCAAGTTTCTATAAGGGTTCTGAAGCTTATAACATCATATTTTTAATTCGATTAGCACTTGGCACTGCTACAAGTAAGGTGGTTGGTTTACATTAGCCGATCATAATGATACTACCAGCTGCTGACGAGTGCTTCAAATAGTACCATATATATTATCATTCAGTCCGTGGCGGAATTACGCCGAAGCGGGGGAGGCGGCCGGCTTGGGCCTCCAAAAAAAACATGTAATACGCTTACTGTTTGAAAAAATAATCTGGCATTTAGACGAATCTAGGCAATTTTCTGCAAAATATATAGGTATTCTTTTGTTTATTCACGTATCAATAGAATAAACTAATAGATAATTAAAAAATTCTGATATATTAAAAGAATTTGTGAGACGAGATGGTCAACTAAAACTAATACCGTTCTTGTTCTACGGTTCAGCTATCAAACTATCAAATTATTGGCTCTATAATACCCCTTATTGAAGCGTGAGCTTCAAAAAGGATTAAAGCTAAACTTTAGTCCCAATAACTAACCCAATATACTTTTAAAAAGAAATTTTAAACCTGCCTCTTCCTTGCCTAACAAATATTCCTCATTACCATCACTCCTTCCATTCCATTATCTAAACACAAGCTCCAATTTTCCATTAGTATCCTTTGTTCCTCACTCCACTGTACACCCTCACACTCTTTCACGCAGTGATCATCCCACTATTATTCCTTTTTCTACATATTCTACATTTTCTCTCACATTCTTTCATCCACAACCATTCTCTTTTTCCGCAATGCCACATCTAAATCTCGCCACAATTTTCTTGTCCCTATATTTTCTGTAAGATATACCGGCATTCTTCCCTCTGCCTTTATCTCTTTCTATCTTCTATTGTATCTCAAGTCCGTTATTCTTTCACTTCTTTCTTGAATCTCAACATCCTTCATTCTCCCTTCCACCTCATCCATTCATTATTTCTTGCTAGATTGAGAAAGTTAAATCTTAAGCTAAATCCATATAAATGGGAGTTTCTGAAGAAAGAATTATTGTATTTGGGGCATGTAATTTCGGAAGGAGGTGTAAAAGTAGACCCACAAAAGGTTGAGGTTTGAGGAATTATCCTGTTCCATAGGCAGCAAATGAGGCTAGGAGGTTCGTAGCATTTGCTAACTATTATAGAAAGTTTGTGGAAAAATTTGCAGAGATAGTTGTACCATTAAGTAAATTGTGTAGGAAAGGTGTTAAATTTCAATGGACATCAGAATGTCAAAAGGTATTTGAAACTCCCAAAAATGTGTTAATGGCGTCTAGCATCTAGGCATTCTTTGGGAGCAGTTCTTTGTAATTTTGATGCTAAGCCTGTAGCTTGTACTAGTAGGAGATTAAATAAGGCAGAGAGGAATTATAGTACAATTGAAATGGAGTTATTAGCAATTTGTTTCGCAGTTAAAAAGTTTCGTCAGTATCTTTTCAGCAGAAAATTTCATATACAAACTGACTTGACTAATTATTTATTCAAAGTATAATCAAACAATGTAAAGTGTTTGAGTTTCTCAATTAAGCTTTGTAAAATAAAACTGTACGAACAAAAACACGTACTTTAGGTAAACATTTTCATACTGAACCTATCAATTACTGAATAAATTCTGAGGACTATCTATTTTTTTTTACGTAGGAAGTGGAGAACCTTCAAAAGGCGAAGGATGCCCGATACATCCAACAAGTGTGGGATTTTTACCTACTAAACTCCACTCCCTTTTGGGATTGTATATTGTTGGGAGATTGGAGAGTTTGTTTGAATGAGGCTTTAGGATTTA
>WYDF02118417.1:0-10204 GCA_009867245.2 Adranes taylori
CGGAAGGGCCGGGCGGACAGGAGTCCTGTCCGCGCCGTGGGCAAATATGGGTACCCGGGGGCGAGCGGGGGGGGGGGGGGCAAAACAACGTTTGCCGGGTCCGTTAGTATTACATAAAAACCGCTACTTTTGAGAGAAATCATTATACAATGTTATAGCCAACCATACGTTTTTGCCCCAAAATAAATCTCTCTCTCTCGCACATTACTTGGTTTCAACAGGTGCCACACACAGGTTACTATCCAGTAGAATCTATAGTATCATATCAATGGTTGCTACATAAATGGCAGCAAGTTGATCAGAGCGAAAATCACAGACTTATTCGAAATTAGTTCAGTTAATAAAACCGAATATTGGAAAAGTAAGGACAATGGAAATCGTCATATAAAATTAATACAGAAGGTCTAATGATCGGTGTAACTTTCTGTATTAATTTCCTCTGAAGAATTGGATAGAAAAAGTTGTAGTGTCCGAGCCCTGGGTAGTAGCCCATGCCTAAATCCGCCTCTGGCTCGTTCTTGCATTAAAGTACAGAAATTACGTTAATTTAAAGTACGTTAAATAAAACACCACTTCCGATTTTCTGAAATCAACCCATCTTGAAATATTGAAGCATGCATTTGAATATCATCTGATTGAACACAATTTAAATGCAATCTGTACGTACATAAATAAATTATGGGATGACTTATTAATTTATTTAATGACAGAACTCGAATATAGATCAGAGTGGCTATCACATTATATATTACAATATATGTATACCTCATCAAAATATGCATTGCAATGAAGAAAACTAATTTAAACCCAATCCAATTTATGCACATGTATGATATTACTATTTTAATCCATATCTTTTCAAACACAATGACCAGAATAAACAGATAGAATATATTAGTCATGAACAGCATGTGTCAAAAATTATTGAAATATACAAAATATCACGTTATTACTTTAAATGATTTCTACGGTGTTATTAAAATTTATCGACACCAGATAAGAATATAGGACTTTGAGAATACTGATTAATGAGTAATTACATATAAACCTAGTTTACATTTTAACTGTTTTAAATAACTGCATATGAAGTAGAAAATATAAAATAGATTATATGAATGCAAATAGTTCGTCTGTTCAAATACGTTTTGAAGCAGATTTTTATATACCAATTATAAGAAGATGAATTCAAGACAATATTTATTTCTTGTAACATTATTGGTGCTGTGCACTAAAACGTGCTTGTTTATAGGTATGTATCTAACTGTAAATTTTTAAATATTTTATTAAAAAATATACTTCCTTATTTTGTTTTAATTTATTTCGACCGATTTCACTTATTAATGTTAACCATCATCAGACTAAAATTATACAACATAAAAATAAAGCAAAAATTGCATTAATATAATTAATTTTAACTTACATTTTATTTAAATAGTATAGCATATCGTTCATTAACTTCTAATACCTCGTAACCCCCAAAAAACTCAACTTTTCAGGAGTTTTTTACCAATGGATTCCTTTTTTGTGGGATACAAGAATAAAGATAACTATAAAAATAAAAACTAGCGAGTTTATTTCTCAAAGTCATTTTTGAGGCCTACAAGAATATAGATACTTAACTAAAAATAAAATGAAGCGAGTTCATTTCTTTAAATTGTGATAAAAAATGATAGCGGGAATAACAGACTTGTGAGTCTGCATAAGAGCCCATTTTGAGCAGTTATGGGGTCGCTCTTCTTCGTACATTAATGCCCAGGAGAATGACGAAATTTTCTTCTTTCTTTGAGGAAGAATCTGCCATTCCTGATCAAATCTACCATATAGAGTAAGTCTGTGTACTTGATAGCTCTTATTTCATGAACAATTGAATCCTGGAAAAATAATCAGCACGTACATATTTAGAGAAAAATACAACATTGTAAATAATTAAAGTAGATATTTATTGTTATTTTACCTTGCCGGGACGTATTGATTTATAGATTTTCAGGAACGTTGTAATTAAAAACATCTTTACGAATCATTCTGACATTCTCGTAAGGAAAAGGAATTTCCTAACTGTATTTGTTATTCTTATATAATCTCCCGGCAAGTATATTGGCGTACCTATCAGTTTTCTTTCCATACAAGAATGCACACTGTCGCATTCCATTCGCGTATGCCCAACAACTAAATATTGCTGTATTATTGTTACCTGTTTTCGTATACCGTAACTTACTAGTGCATTGGAGATTAACTTGTTGCGATTTTGATAGGTATATACGTCACTCCATATCACAATACTTTTTTCATTCTTACAATGGCCATCGAGATATTTTAAAATTCACGATGCGAATGTTGATGCCGTCATATCTGTGTCAGTTTCAGTGAACCACTAGCAGGTGGTATGCTTATTGATAAAGTTGAACACTGTAAAGTTATGAACAGATAATTTAGTTTTGTAGAAGATGGCACCTGTCTGTACATAAGGACAGACATTAATCGCTCGTAAATCCATAGTCAGGACACATTTTCTATGTTCCTTATCTTTGACATTCCCTTCTCTTGCCCTATCCTTACTTTTTCTGTGTCCTGCATACACAACCTCATTAACATGTTTTATGTTGTACCCTGTGCAAATGTCACATTGATCCTTTTTAATTGGATGGATTGCTAAATTCATCGAATTAAAATCTCTCATGAACGATATTATATATAGAAAAGTTTTCCAAATCACAGGTGTCACAATGCTCACAATATAGATCAAAAATTGCTTTGTATTTTGGATATCTTCCAAAAATAATTTAGATGTATTGCTGCGACTATAATGAGATGGTAGTTAGTTTTAGCAAACAATCTAAAAAACGCCTTAAAATTTTTCCTGCCACCTCTTTGTTATTATTATTAATAATAAAAGTAATAATGTCTTTATTGGCAAAACAAATGTTTACAATAGCTACAATTACAATTAATTCAAAGTTAGTTTAGATAGCTGATAATAAGAGGAATTAAGTTAACAGAAGAAGTAAAATTATTTATAACATTTTGTAATGCCATTTTGTAATAATGTATGAGTTATAGACTATAATAGAATCTCTAACTGTTTAATGCAGAACCCCTAATACGAGAAGGCCTTTCAGAACCCCTTTCACATCTGCTTTCGTTCTTACTGTCACTAATTCCATGCTGCGATTTTTTTTTCCAGTCGCGAATTAAAAATTCTCCAATAACAAGAATGTTTATGAACATTTTGTTGTCCCATGCTCTCATTTTCAACTGAAAGAAAATATTCATTCGTGTTGGTTTGACAACTTGTATTTACCGTGTGCGTTCTTTTTCTTATCGAATAGCCGTACATGGCCCATAACAAACTATCTTTTTTGATCCCAGGTTAAGTTAAGCCAAAAAATTTCAGGAATACGTTTTCGTTGTTCCTCGGTTATTTCAGTACATTCTTTTCTGGTTATTTCAGTACATTTCAAGTCTTAAAACACCACGTACAATTTTTCCTTCTTCAGCTAGAATATCCAGCATACTCCTTGTCTTTCGCCTTTGAACGAATTTTACTCCAGGTTCTGGAATTAGCTTCTTATCATCTTTTCCTACTATTTTCATTGCTTTCATCATTCCCATCATCAACACTTAATACGTTACTATCGAGAACGCTGGATTCTGGTTCATATAAGTCATGATGCTTGAATTAGACTCTTCTTGAAAACGCCCACCCAGTCGACTGTTATTATTGGAGTTTTACGCATAGATCCACGTTAAGTACATGTCACGATGTCATAGAGACTCCGCGATTGTATTTTGTGAGCATTTCTTTGGACCAATTGACACGAGTCTCTTTTTGAGCTATTATCAAATTCTGTGGGATCTAACGCGAATAAATCGTTTCGACGACCAAATGGTTATGTAGTATTCAGGGCTGGCGCTACCATTAATCCAAACTAGGCAGCCGCCTGGGTCACAATTCATGAATTGGCGCAACCTACCGATTGGAAATATTCCTAATTTTCCGGCCTCAAACATAAAATAATACAATGCTACACAAAATGCTACACAAAAACTGTGTTTGACATTGGGAGATCTGCCAAGTGGGCACTGAATGTTTAGCCTTTGATCGCTGGCGCTGGGAAACTTTGCGAAATTGCAAGTTGTGCTGCTGCGCCGTGTTACACACAGAACATATGCCGTAAATTTTGGTGTAAAAATTTCCATAAAAAATATGTGAATATTGTAAAGTTCCGGATCTAGAGCATGGAAGAACATTGGATCAATTCTGTCTTCTCATTAACGTACTAGCCACCATTTGGAATGCTATTATTCCTAGAGGGAACTGAATTTGCGTTTATCGAAAACTCGCCCATTGATAATATTTACCAGCAAAATATCAGACAAGAGGAACAATATTGGCGCTAAATACTGGAACGTTTAATGGTTTTAATCAGATTACTTGGCACACAAAACCTGGCATTTCGGTATAGTAGTAGTAATGAAAACTTCCTAATGTTTATTGAATATTTAAACATTAGTCATGTTTGACCCAGTAATTAATGAAAATTTGAAACAAGAAAAAGACACTAGTTCATTACTTGGGAAAGGAAATCCAAAATGAGCTTATTCAAATCCTGGCGGAAGCTATAAACAGTAGAGTTTTATTATTTATTAAATTGGCTAAATACTACTTAATTATTTTGGATTGCAGGCCAGACGTTATCTATGTTGAACAAATGACACTAATTGCACGATTTGTCAAGTTATCTACAGAAGAGGTGATTATAAAAGAATATTTCTTAGGATTTGTTCTACAGGAAAAAAAGCACAGATTAGCTTACAAAAATGGAATTACCAATTGAAAACTGTCGTGGCCAGAAATATGATAATGGACAGTAATATGGAGAGAGAAAAAAACGGTGTTCAAAAGAGAATACTAAACATAAACCCACGAGCCTTCTTTATTCTTTACAGTGCACATTCTTTGAATTTAAGTCAATGATTCTTCTAAGTGCTGTCTTGATGCTACTAATTTCTTTGGATTAGTTCAACAAATTTAGAACTGTTTCGTTACATCTACCAACCGCTGGGAAGTCTTGTCCAACCGAATTTTGAATTTCATGCTTAAACCGTTAAGCGAAAGAAGGTGGGAGAGCAGGATTGATGCATTGAAGCCTCTTAGGTATAATATTGGTGAAATATATGATTCTTGGAGATCTTTGATTATCCAAAATTAAATAGTCCCATCATATACCGTCAGAATTGAAGCAAAAGTTAATGCAACAAGGCTGATGTAATTTGTAGATACAAATTTATGGTATCTCCGGTTACATGCTACAATATCTTGTTTGAAGTAAATAGTGCAAGCTAAGTACTTCAAGAAAAGAATGCTAATATAAATCAGCAACAAAACAATTGAAAATAACTAAGAAGTACCTTTTACAATGCAAACGTGACAAAGGATTTGAACAGGTTTTAGTTGCTAGTGTTGAGCTAAGAAAAGAACTAGTAACACAGCTAAAATTTGACACAGAAGTTGGTAGGGGGCAGAAACAGTAGTTTCAATGTGAAGCTGTATACCATGCACCTCAAATTTAAGGCAAGTTACTACTACCCCGTGTTGGGCATAGCTTTACAATCAATGGAAGCAAGGTTTGAACAATTACAACAATATAATGCTCTCTTTGGACCGTCGTATGATATATACACTACTAATAAAAAACGACTGCAGACTTACGCCTCGACTGCAAAAAATTTTAAGAGGCCGTGACATACAATACAAATAAAGATATTGATACGAATAATCTGTGTAATGAACTGTATACAGTGGGTCGAAGACGTACAAGATCTATTCCACCAGTGGAAGTCCTAACTTTTATAATAAAGAAAAAGTTGTTGATTGTGTGCTGATTGTGTATGTTGCTTTGCGAACATTATTAATACTTCCTCTATCGGTGGCAAGTAGTGAGCATGGTTTTTCCAAATTGAAGCTCATTAAACCTTATTTGAGTTCAACAATGTCAAAAAACAGATTGACTTGACGACAGACTAGACGACAATTTCAGTTGAATGTGACGAAGCTTCGAAACCAGACTTAAAATAATTAGATCTTCCAAAAAAGACAAGAAGACTAAAGTTTTAAAAGTTTTGTTTTCGCTGGTTTGTTAGTAATTTAGATACTTTTAGAGTCCGTGATGAAAATGATATACATACTTCCATTTAATATTTTCAGAAAAAAGAAAATTAAATAGCGCAATCTGTAATGCACTTTACTTAATACATTGATGTGTGTTTATAAATATTGTATTGAGGGCGGAAAGCTGTTTTCAATAAAACTATGTTTACAAGATTTATTTGAACAAAACTGGACCACTCGGTTCCACCTCTTTCTTATATGACGTAATTGAACAAAATGGTTCTAAGCAAAGATAGGCAAAAGTTTCTGAAAATTTTAAATTTCATATGTTTATATAAATTTTATTTGTTGAATTTTGTATGAAAGATGCATTTAACACTTAAGTGTTCAGTTACGCCATCTAGCGGTTGTCCTACGACTCCCTAGATAATTTTCAAAATTTTCTTTTAGCCCCTTTAGTCATTGAATTTTGTATCTCTGAAACTGTGCTGTAAACGGTATTATAAAAATGGCCAAGAGCCGTTTTTAATGGGCATCCCGTTGCAATGATTTAAAAGTCCACAACTAGCCGTAAAATTGAATATTTTTTTATATTGAAATGAGGTTTTTTTATATTGAAATGAGGTGTTGCTAATTTAAATTATTTACAGCAAATAGTATACGAGCCATACCGTATTAATTATAATCTATACTTCTTTATTTAGATATAGATGCGACAGATAAAATTCATGAAGAAGCTAAATTACGTTTAAAAGCCATTGATGACAATATAACAGACTACTTAAGTAAATACATCGAGAAGAATTTTTATCTAGTTCCTATGTTTGATATCAAAAATTCTGAAGAGTATGAGCTATTGAATTATTCACTAAAAAGTTTCAATTTAACGATTGAAATATTAACATTATCGGAACTTTTTACTCGCGGTGTATTACGATATAATACACACAATCAGAATATAGAAAACGCATATTTGGAATATTCTAAATCAAATTTAATCTGGGTACCATTTGTACATAATATATCAATCCTCGAGCCGAATATTATTAAAGTGGCAAAAAATGAAAGTGTGAATCATGAAGCTAGCGTATATTTATTGACCAACCTAAACAAAATTTTAAAGGAACATTTGGATTATGTACAAAGTTATTTCCTTGCTAAGGCATCAGCTGAAGAAGAAATATTGGAAGCTTTGGAACATGCTGGTTTAACTCTAGAGAGTACTAATGAACACAATCTACCAACTCATATTAATGCACATGTTGAGAGAACATGGATAAAATGTCTGAATGATTTAACAATTGATCGAAATAATGATTTGAGAAGAACAATTTTTAAACTGGAAACATTGTTAAAAGAATTTGACATGGAAAAGTAATCCTAAAGTTATATTATTTCTGTGGTATATAATATATTCAGGGAAAAGGGAATAAAACTTCAATAGTTATTGTGCGTTGACGAACAAGGTCTGCAGCTGCATATTGTACAGAAATGGAAAATGTATTAAGAAATATGGAAAAGAGGAAAATTCTTTTTAACACTGATGTTTTTTAATATAAAAATAAAAATGTTTACGGCTAAATGGCGTATTATTAATTTATGTTTGTTGAAATGAAATAATTAGGAATGATTTATGAAGTATGATCCAATAATAAATGGAATTTTTAAATTTGTCGGATTGCAGAAGTTCAGGTCTCCAATTTTTGTTGTTGTTCTATTAGTAAATATTTCTCTAGACGTATGTTGACAACGAGGGCTAAATTGGTAATTTAGTTTATTGCTAGCTGTTTAATTAACCTTTTAAATATAGTTCAATAAAACACTTTAAGACGATGTTTCACTTGTAAAAAAAATGAAACAATGTTTTGCATTAAGTTTTGTATTAAGAATAATATAAAGTGCAGCACAATGCTATTAACAATGCTTTAATTCTTCTATGAATATAACAAGCATTTACAAGTGGTGAAATAGTTTTCAAGTGGGCAGCGAAGATGTTGAGGATGACGAGTGCCATGGATATCCTAATAATAATAACATCGAAAATGTGTAGAAATAGTTATGGATAACAGCCGAATCACTATCAAAGCAATTGCTGAAAATTTTAGCATTTCATTTGGCTTATGCCAAGCTATTATATTAGATGTATGAGAAATGGCAGCAAAATTTGTTCCCATTGAATTTCGATCAAAAACAGTGGCGAATTGACGCTGCTCAGGAGCTTCTTATCTCTTTCTCAGACAAGAAAATAGATACAAAAATAACCCTAGAGGTGCAGAGAATTTAATTTAAAGTTTATTTAAAACAATCTAATTTTTTAAAACATGTATTATAAAAACCTAGTATTTATTCTAAAAAAATAATTTTTAAATACGTATAACATAATTTGAGCTAAGTAAAAGGTAGTTCAAAATATAGCCAATCGTACAAGTAAGATAATTCATAAAACAAAGTTACTAATTTTATAATTATTTTTTCTGAAATTATTGGTAGCATTTTTTGTCTTTTCCCAAACACAATGGCACTCTGCAAAAGGAGCACATCCAGTTTTTGCGAATAAGTTGTGTTTTGGTACTAAGTTATTATGATGATAGAAGTTTTGTGAAATTTAACTATTTCAGTTTGCACCTGACCGCCATGTTGACGGCTTGTTTGTTTCAACTAATTCAGAACGGACGGAAAGTCCAATGATAATAAATTTGACAGTCCCTCTGACGGTGCTTATCAACAATGAATTCAAAAGGTTTGAGGTAACGATATCAGTGTTCCATTCAATAAACTTTACAATGATTTCTTTAAAATAATTGAGGTCTAATTATTAAACAGTTTTTACATAGAAATCTTTCTTAAATGAAAAGTTTTAATGATTAACATCATTCGAATTATGGCTGAATATTAAGCTAAAATCATTTGTGATAACTAGTAACTACTCCTTATCAAACTCAGTACATTTAGTGAATGATTTGAAAAACTTTAAATAATCTCAAAATGTTCTCTTTCAATATCACCGGTCTTTACCCTTCTGTTCCTCGAATGCAGGTCATAGATATCATTTTAGATATTTAAAATGTAGCCCTTTGGCAGACGTTAACTGTGACTTTTTAATTAACTTACTAAAGCTTTGCATCAGGCAAGACTTTTTCATTTTCAACAATGTTATTAGGAGGGAAACCTCAGGTCTCCCAATGGGGAGTGGACTCAGCCATGTCTTGGCCGAGTTCTTTATGAGTAATTTAGAAAATAAGATATTAAGGTCTAAGAATTATTTGGTTTCTAAAATATTGTGCTATAGAAGATATGTAGATGACATTCTGGAGATACCAATACTCAATTCTTTCTTTAACTCGTTCAATAAAAATATAAATTTCACTTATGAGTTAGCAGTGAACAGACAAATTCCTTTCCTCGATGTATTGATAAATCACAGTCAGAGTACCCTTTCTTTTCAAATATATCGGAAACCAACGTATTATGATACTTTGATCCATAATTCGTCAATAATTCACACAAATGGCAGGGTTCAGGTCATTAGTGCATTCGGCCTTGATGATCCCACAGAATCAACAAAGCTTTATTAATGAAGTAATTATAATTAGAGGTATAGCTCTCAATAATGTGTTTGAAGGCAGAATAATTAAAAAAATATTTATAAATAAATTCAATAAAATAGATTCAAATTTAACACGTACATATAATTTGTCAAATACAGAAATAAATAACAAATTTTATTCTTTAATATTTCTAAACAACAATTGCAGTAGTTTCTTAAAAAACTTTTAAAAACAAAATATTAAAATTTCCTTTCAAACCTCCAATGATTTAAATATCGTCAAAAACAATAAAGATAAGTTGAACCATGTGAACCCATTACTGAACAAATGTGGGATATACCAGCTTAATTGTGGCTCGTGCAATTCATTCTATATAGGTATAACACTGAGAAATTTCAGAAATTTCTGAGAACCTCCAAATATTTCAACTCTATTAGATTAAACAATGAAAAGAGTCAATTTGCAAAGCATATTTTGGATAACAACCATGATTTTAATTCTGGTATTAATTTTAAATAAACTCTAGAACAAACAGTTAAAACAAATT
>WYDF02118428.1:0-10204 GCA_009867245.2 Adranes taylori
TTAGGCTCCATTCGAAAAACCGAAAAAACAAAAGGCAGCTTCCTTCGGAATTTATACCAAATGCGGGTCGACCTGTTGGTTATTGCGATGTTTGGTTTTTCCAATGACACGACACTGGTCACATAACGACACCAAAGGGTAGTGGACATAGAGATAAGCTATCTGCTCAATATAATTGTGCCCGTGCCACCAGACGATGGCCAATGGTTCCTTTTTATAGCATAATAAACGTAGCTGGAATAAATGCTTTTGCTATTTTCAACGGAAACAATCCTGTTTCAAGGAATCCTCGAAAAGAATTCCTCCTAATGATTTCCACAGCCATCATGTACGATTATCAATAGGAAAGAACTGTTTCTACAAATTTACCAACAACGATAAGAATGAGGTTAATAAGAATGAGGTATGTGGCATATAAGCAGAACAAGAACCCCGGGAGCCATAGGCCGCTGTGCTGTCTGTAATTGGCAAAAAAACCAAATATTATTTTCAGTACTGCATAAAATATCTGTGTTTAGAACACATTCGTTTAATGTGTAATGCATGTTAGAATTTACTGTTGGAATTTATTCTAACATGCATTACATGCAAACTATATTAATAATTTAATTAAAAATTAAAATATAATTATAATAATACAGTAAAGTTGTGGCTATATAATTTTAAAAGAAATACACAAGGAAAGGAATAGGAATACGCTGATTGAAATGGCAATGGCGAAATTTATGTTGAAATCAGGAAGAAATAACACGATAAATAGGAGTATACAGAATTTGGAAAAAGAAGGAAATGAGTTAAAAAGAAAAGGAGAGGAGGATAATTACGACACTTGGAGGAAAGAAAGTTTAGATTTCCAGAAGGAGATTTTAAATGAGATTTTAAAGGAGATTTTAGGAGAGATTAGGACTGTATTAAAAGAATTAAAAGAAGTAAAAGAAATAAAAAATGATAGCATCGGATTAAGGAAAGAGATAAGGGAGAACAATCGTAAATTGAATGCAGAAAACTAGAAGCTAATTAAGAAAATAATAGAAATGGAGCAGAGGGAAACGTTGAGATTAAAGAAGGAGAAGAAGCTGAATGTACTGGCCTATGGTATTCCAGAAGTGATAAAGAGCAAAGAGGACATATATAAAGTTTTTGAAAAAATGGCATGTAGGGCGCCAATTACTGATGCGTTTAGGATTGGAAAAGAGAGCAACGCAGCGAGGGGGAGACTAATGATCATTAATATGGAAAGATGGGAAAGAAAGATGGAAGTTTTGGAGAAGAAGAAGAGATAATAAGGTACAGGGATTTATATGGAAGATGATTTAGCAGAGGAGTAGTTGAGAATGCGCAAAGATATAAGGAAGAGGGCTCAGGAAATAAGAAGAGGCATAAAGAGAATAACAATGGGTTATAAGAAGGTATGGATGGGAGATAAGCTGCGGAAATGGGAGGAAAGTACCAGATCTTTGGTAGCAGTGGGCAGTAATGGTGCAGAAAAGACATTAGGGATAGACCCAAGTGGGAGGAGTGCTAATGGCTTGGAAAACTAATTGGGACTGATGGAGGATGGAGAGTGCAGTGGGATTTAAGGGCTGTAAGGAAGAATGAAGACAGGTATATTGAAAAAGTGATGGATCTGTGGAGAGATAAGGGTGTTCAACTAGCAGGGGGCGGTGGAGAGTGCAGTGGAGTGCAAAGAGTGCAGTGGAGTGGAGTGCAGTGGGATTTAAGGGCTGTAGGGAAGAATGAAGACAGGTATATTGAAAAAGTGATGGATCTGTGGAGAGATAAGGGTGTTCAACTAGGGGGGGGTGGAGAATAAGGAGAACAGAAATGTGGTGGAAAAGAGGGTGGGGAAAGACGGAGAGAAAATGAAGAGCCAAAAGGGAAAGGGAAGGCTTTTAAGAGGGAGGGGATTAGGACGGGTATGGGAACAGAACGTTTTATTTTAGCAAGTTTAGAAGGGAAAATGATAGAAAGAGTTATACGGGGAACTTATAGCATAAAAGGGGTCTGTTGGAATATTGCTGGCCTAAGAAGTAAATTGGGAATGTGGAATGTGAGGGAATACTTATAGGGGTGTCACGTTATCGAATTTATAGAAACGTGGGAGGAGAAAAATTGGTGGAGGAGGAAAAAAGAGGAGGAAAATAGGAAATTGGTGGTATGGGTCGAGGTCAAAATAGATTTGCCAAAGGGTTTACGCTAGAAAATACAGGGGACAATCAAAGAGAAATTGAAAGGTAGGGCTAGAGGGGGCATCATTACTTCGGTGAGGAGAGGGCTAGAAGAAATAAAGAATAATATAGAGATGTTTGAGGGCGCGTATGGGAGAATGATTAGGAGGGGTGGTGAAAGGATAATGATAGTGATGGTTTATAGCAAATCGAATAAATCGGGAGTAGGCTAAATTTGAGAGGATGATGAGTGAATTGATTCGCGAAAATGTAAGAATCTGGGATATGATTGTTATGATGGGTGATTGGAATATGAGAATAGGAGAGCAAAGCATGGAGCTAGATGGATTTATTACGCGGAGGTTTATGTGGAAAGGAGATCGAAGGATAAAGTAATAAACGTAGAAGGGCAAAGGTTCTTAGAGTGGATTGAGGAAGAGGGTATGTGCGTGGGTAATGTATGTACGGAAGGGGATTGGGATGGGGACTTAAGGTTTAGGGGACATTGTGGAGGATCGTTACGTGGTTATGAGTGTAAGTGCGGGTGAAACATTATAATGTATGAAAATTGGGGAGAGGGTCCAATCAAATTACTTCCCAAAAGTGCGGAAAACAGATATGGGAAGGATGGAGGAATGGGAATGTAATGAAAGAATAGTGGGCAATTATGATACATATGAATGGGGGGATAAAAGCAGGAAAGATTTGATTAAAATTTAGACAAATTGATATGCGACAGCATAAATAGTGTAGAAGAAGTGAATGATGTGATACAAATGATATTAGAGAAAGGGAGTATGAGGAAAGGTAAGGGGCAGATGGAAATATGTATAATATGAAGATGAATGGGTAGGTTATTAAGAAGAAAATGATGGCGAGGGAGATGTTGAGGAAGGTTAGAAGGCAGGAAGCATGTTGGGAAGAATATACGGTAGCTAGAAATGAGTAGAGAGTGGAGGAGGAGAAGAATAAGGAAAGGAGAAGGAGAGTAGAAAAGGAGAAATTAAGGCAGACAAATGGAGAAGGTGAGTTATGGAGGTTTTGTAAGTATAAGAGAGTAAGGGATCTGAGAGCAAAAAAGAAAGGATGAATGTGAGAAGTAAAGGGGAGGAAGATGAACTGAAAGAGTTTATTCATATTGCTTAGCATTAATAACTAAGGAACGTGTTCCATTATGTCTGAAATTGATAAAACTCAGTTTAGGAGAAACGATGTAAGAACATGGCACAAGCAATTTATGTTAAAGCTTTTACGGAATGAAGAGATCGAGAACTAAATAAGCCATTTTATTTTTATATCAGGAAACATAATAAACTGATGACGGAAATACAAGGAGCAGAATTAGCAACTTAGAATTATTAAGTTAGGGAAACAGAGAAATAGCTGCCTGAAGTGCGCCTGTAAGTATCTATCTTCTGACGACATTTTTGATATTATTGAAGCCACGCGCGTTGCTATTGAGCATGGAGGTAGGGATAGGTTAAAGATTAAAATTTCTAGACAACACGCTAATATAACTATTGATATGATAAATATTTTTATATCAATGTGTGATCTTATCAACGCAGGAATAGTAAAATAAGGAAGGAGTCTTGTTTCCAAACTTATATTACATTCAGAAATGAATATTCGTTGCTAGGTAGACCAAGTAGAAATGCTGTGACAACAGGATCACGGGTGTAAGATGGAATAGTGGTATAATTATATTCCATGTACAATCTTTTACATATTAAAAACCCATTAAGTAAATGATAGAATAAGCATCATCTTGTTTTTAGCTACTATAATTTATTTTGTTAAAAAACAATCCAGAAATAATTACATTTTACTTCGACATTACTTTTATATCTCCTATATTCCTTTTTTTTTTCAGATCAGGGTCTGACGTTCCTAAGGAAAGGTTTTTGAGTTTGGAACAGGTACATGAGGAAATCCTTTCTTTAAGAACTATTGCTAGACATGCTGCCTTAGAGGAAGATCAAAGATTTGCGCATTGCGTATGCAAAAAGACCTGCAACACGAATAATGTTTCTGCAACACTAAATTATGTAACTCAATAGCTGCCCATACATTCAGAGTTTTATGTGTTGATTTTGAACGTAATGCTCCAAACGTGGTTGGTCATCTCACAGTTAGTTGATAAATGCGCGAGCCATACGTAACAGCGACAGATTTATCTGTCAATCTAGACCACGAGTGAAAATCGTTGTGCATAACTAACAGGCGGTTTGAAAGCATAGTTTTATTTGAACGTTTTTCATGGGAGTGTGTTAAGTCATGTCTGAAAATATCATTTTGTTCAAAATAATCTTATATATAATAATTCAGCCAGCGTATGTTTGTGTTCGTAAAACTCGAAAAGTACAGGAGAAGATCGATTGATTTGAATTTTTTTACACAACGCGCGTATTTTTATATACTTAATGCGGGAATACTGGGACACCGGATCCGCGGGTCGGAATGAGCCACGTCTAAGCATAGCCGGGTTTAGCTAGTTTCTTAGGAAAGTTTTACAAATACGCAAAGAGCACCCAGCACTGGAAAAAATTAAGAAATGCCAAGTTAAAGTATAGATAGTGAAATTTTTCCTGTCGAATACTTTCAATCTTCATACTCCCTTCCTATTGCCGAAAAACGAAGAGTTGCTAGCTATTAAGCATTTTTCTGGTCTAATTGTTTTGCTCATAAGAGTATTTTGTTCTGTGAGGCTTTCTAAAGGTAAGAGGTCATCTGTTTTTGTTTCTTTTTTGTAAATTTTCTTTTTTTAACTAAATAACTTATAACGCATTAGAGCGTGTATTTATTTGTATTTGCCATTAAATATATATTAATTACTGCACAAGTTTTTTTCTCATGCCGAACATTTTTTTAACTTTATTTAACTTGTTAATACTTGAAAACCGTACACTTGCAATACGAAACTTTCATCAAGCCGAAATTCCACAGTTCGGTTTATATACGCAGATATATCTGCAGGTCTTTGCACACTAATACGCGGTTTTATGTGCCAGATCAATATGCAAGACTGATCTGCATACTTTTCGTTTTGCGTTCTTGAATAAGGGCGGTTATAATAAGCGGCAGATAAAACTGACATATTTGCGGATTAAAACCGGCGGATCAACTCCTATGTGTATGGCTAGCTAAAATGTCACGACAATCAGCCTTGCATAAATAAATAAAAAAATCATGTTTATACAAATTTATATGATTGTGTATGTTTTTTGTTGTATAAGCAGTAGATAATTAAGGTCTCATGCCAGGGGAATTTGTTTTTAAAAAAATTATTTAATTAGTTGTCAAATTAAAAATTCCATTTTCTTTTATTTAATTTATTTCCTAAGTATAATTTTAATTAAGTTTGATGCTAAGGAACTTGATATGTTTAAATAGATTGCACAAGATAAAGCAATTTATTCAATTATAATATTTAATTATTTCAATTACAAATTTAATTATGTTTCGATGATTCACAGTTATGTTACATTCGATTGTACAATAACAAATCGTATTACTTAATTAATTATTTCAAAAGCTTGATAAATACATTCAGCAAGATTAACTACAATTGACATCCAATGCTAATTAACGTGATGTTGTGCCATAGAGATAGGATTATAAAAAGATCCTCTTTAGTTCCTTATTTCTCTTAAGTTAATTTTATTATGTTTAGTATTAGTTCCCTATACTTCTTTATTATCGAATAAATGTAATCAGACGCAAACATGCCTAAAAAATCTGTAGAGTTAATCCATAAAAACTTGAATTAACTACTATATTTAAGTTATACTTCATAATTAACTGAACGCTTTAGTAACAACTAGTTTTAAATAGAATCTGTTTAGTTAAATCTTATATTTACCAAGAATATTGGTTAATTATAGTTTAATCTAGAGTTAACTAAAGAGGGCAGTTAAAGCTAGTTTCTCCTAGGAATATCGGGCTTTTACGGTAACGTATATATACGAATATGAAACTAAATAAAGTATTAATATTTCAGACCAATTAAACCTATACCGTTGGAACTATGAGCTTAATTTTATTATTAGAAACGGATACTGAAAATAATCGATAAAATTTGCTGTATTCAAATTAATCAGTGCGCTCAACTATTAGCTGATAGATAGCAGACAAATTGTATTGAACTTGGGCTAACAAAAATAACTCTATTCCTCTTCTGTGTTCTGAAAATACAAAAATAATACTAGGCTAAGAAAGTGAGTTTCATCTATGAAAATAGGAAAACACTAGCCCAAAATGATTTAGGAGAAATTTGGAGAATTCAGTTTATTGTGTTGAAACTTAATTCATTATTGTCAAATGGAATAGTATTTAATGAAATTAAGAGGATATAAGTATTGCGATTACGTAGAATTGACTACATGCTATTAAAAAGTTATGTTAATTTATGCGAAAAACAGCTTTTACACGTTTAGGAGATTTAAATTGATTAAAAAAAGCCAGGTAAGCGTAGATGCATTTCTGGTGTTTGGTGAAAGCCGTCTTCAGTACTCTCTGCTTTAAATGAAGTTTAAAGAATTCACTGACGGTGAGAAAATCAATCAGGATGGACATTCAATCCAAACAATTAGATATTTCGTGTTTTTAGTTACTTTGACAATTAAAGTAACCTTATGCACCCCCTTATTTAGACCATCTCTAGTGTTAGCCGTTCGCACTACACCAAAGGTTTAACAAAATGAAGAGGATATTAGAATTGCTATTACACAGCAATGGCATACAGTTATACAACCCACACGTATAAAACACAAATAACCAATTTTGAGACTGATTGAAATAGGCCAGGTTGTGCAATAATCAAGCACTGCAATAATCAAAAGCAGAGAATATTGAAGACGACTTTCACCAAATACCAGCATTTACTCTTAAATGCATCTACTCTTACCTGGCTTTTTTATATTAATTTGAATCTTCTAAACGTCTATAAGCAATTTTTCGAATAAATTAACATAACTAATAATAATAATAAACAACCTTAATTGGCAATAGCTACATATGCAACAAACAAAAGTAAATACTATAGTTTTATATCAACAACCAAAAACAAAAGCAATAGCACAATCCCTTACTGGAAAAAAATACTTAAGAAAGAAATATTCGTGGACGTGATCGCACCCAATTTTTCATATACTGGAAGTCGTGCGTTTTGTTATATCTTGCATAAAATAACGTTTTAGTTTTGACTGTCACCTTTTAAGTGGTCTGTTAAATTTTCAATGAGCACAATAGTCTTTAGGGTAAACTAAACAACATTAGTCTAACTTATAAATCGCCTACGCATGAATCTCCCGTTCCCCAATTTGCCTACGGCGCGGCCTAAGGCCGCTCTTGACTTACATTTACCCCGTATTTGCCTACGGCGTGGATAGCTGCACTGTCCGGTTTGGCATGAGCTACCACTCCTCTTAATTCTCTTTTCGGCTAATTTCTAAAGAGTATACTGCCTGAGTTTCATGAATTTGTCCGCTTTTGCACGGTCTGCTGCCGGTTTTGACTTGTTCCCACACTAGCTACTGAGTCTCCTTTTCTTCGTGCCCGCTTTGCGTAAAATTGAGGTCCCTGGGCCCTACACTTGTTCCCCACGTTATATTTTTTTAACCTTTATAGCAACCAAGATATTTAATGTAGTACAATAGCCGGTTTCAAATAAGTCGATCGCAACGAAACAAAAAACAACCTGTATATATGTTAGTTTGTAATCTGAGAAAAAATATTTCAAATAAAATAAAGAAATAAAGAACTTTTGGTGGCCTCTATAATAAAATTTATTCTAGTGTCCTATTTTTTATAGTTCCTGAAATGTATCAAAAAGTTTGTAAAATTTTACATTACCAATTGCAGAGATGGCACTACTTTCACTCTACGCATAATATAATTACTATATGCGGAGAAAATTCAGTCTTCTAATTTTAAAACTGAATTTCTCAATAAAATAATCATTTCGAACCCCTTCCAAAATTATAATGTGCACCCGCCACAGATAACAACATTTATTCAATTGCAAAAGCAGTTTATATGTCTCATACAACGTAAAATTTTTTCCTGTAACTTTGCATATATGAGCTATTACGTAGGTCTTGCATGTATAGAATATGATTGTTGCATATCGGTTGCCATGGCGACAAGTTGCAAAATTTTGAGTTATTAATGGTCATATACTTATAATTATAAGAGTTAGACCCATCATGTGCCGTATCTTTTTATATAGAATTGCAAGGGCTATCAAAATGTAAAAAATATACAGGATATTACTAAAAGGTTTTTGAATTCTTTATTGCTCAGAACCAGTTAAGTGAAATCCAACAATGAAATCCGCCAATGAAATCCGCAGATGAACAGGAATATACGAAATGGAATTGGACAGGACATGTTGCTAGCATGACAGATGATAGATGGACCAAACGCATTGCTGAATGGAGGCCAAGAGAAGCTTCACGAAGAAGTAGAGGATGACCTCTAACTAGATAGTCAGACGATCTTAAACGCATCCGTACAAACTGGATACAGGCAGCTCAAGACAGGGATTCGTGGAAAAAATTACAGGAGACTTATGTTCAACAGTGGACTAGAATAAACTACTGATGATGATGATGATGATGATGGTGATGACGATGATGATGATGATGATGATGCAGATATGCAGATGCAGATGATGCAGATGCAGAATGATTCAGATGATGATGATGATGATGATGACTTTTTTCCAAGGTCAAATGATTCCGGTGCTGTGGTGTGTGACATTTTAAACACGTTTAATCGCTTCTTAAATATTAAAGGAGCTATGGATATAAAAAAGTTAAATAAAATCTTTTGTTAAGTTTCTAGAAAAATTGACTGCAAAATTTTCAAAACACCTTGTTTATATGTTAAAGTGTGATTTTAGAAAATATCATATCTTTTATCGTTCCTGAGATATTTCCAAAAGTTTGTTAAACTTAAACGTAGCAAGACCGCTTCTTATAAAATTTATTAACGTGGTCCTTTTTTATGCGACGCATAATACAAGGTACTATATGTGTGCAAAATTTCAGCCTCCTAGTTTGAATATGAAATTTCTGAACAAAAAAGAATGGCTTCTGTCCGCAATATTGGATTTATAAAGCAAAATGGAAAAACCGTTCTGCGGCCTCATAGTCTACACCTGTCCACCAAGTTTCATCCATATCAGTCCCACACGGAGGAGAAATTCTTGAACATACGTAGAGACACCGAAACACTGACCCTTCTTTTAATTTTAGAAAAAACTTTTTATATGAAAAATTGTACAAAGGCTGCCTTTAGGTCCAGAAACAACAAATATACTTCCTTTCTCTCTGCTATTTGCTGATTCACCACTGCCATAGTAACAATGTTGTCAACGTTACTATGGCCGACAACATTGTTGTCAGCTTCATAGGAACAATGTTGTCAGCGGTCTCCCTACCCGTAACAAAACCATTATGTGTATATGCCATAGCAACCCTTTCACCCTTACTTCCTCTTCCATCCTCCTATTCATAATCGTTGCATAAATGCTATATAAACCTTCCATTATAGTAATATACCTATAACGATGCACAGATTCCCTCTCTTCTCTATTGAATACCGGTCTTTTTTAACATAACTATTTAGGAACAGTATTTACTTCCTCTCGATAGTTATAACTTTTTGGACTATCTTTAGACATACAGAATATTATTCTATGGGAGGCGGTGTGTCAGTGTATTGCTATGGTGGTTGTAGATATTACAATAAGGGTGGTACTAGGTTATTAAGGAGGATAAAATTATTGATAGCAGACTTGACTACCAATGGATGAAGGCAAATTAGTGAACAACAATTTTTCGAACAAATTACAATCAACTTGATGACCAAATTGAACTCTCATCGATTATTATGTCTGGGGACAAATAGAAAAGGCCTATATAAACTTGGTTAGCAAGTTCCAAAATGACTCATATTACGTCATTTCATATATACATAGGTGAGCCAATCACTCTGTTTTATTGTCTACCTTTATATAAATATATATATAT
>WYDF02118439.1:0-10204 GCA_009867245.2 Adranes taylori
ACAATAATATTGCACTCACGCCTTTCAAGAAACACAAGAATTGCTAAAATTGCTAGTTAACAGCTTACCAGTCTGACAAGCTGAAAAATCGCGCAGAAGCGCCGCGTTCGTATTGCATGTTTGAATAAGTCGCCGACAAGTGAGTAACTCGTCACAAAAAATTGTTTCGGTTTAGTATGTACTACCATTTGATTATAATTAATTTTATAACAATATATTGATGGGAGATAAAATAAATTCAATTTTAGAAACACTTGGGGGCGCATCAACATGTTTAATGGGCCTCAAGCGGCCGCGTGTTGCTCATCCCTGGTTTATATCACATGTGCAGGCACCTACACATTAGTTAGTTTCTAATTTTCGGCCCAGGTCATTAGTAGAAAACGATCCCTTACTCCTTTGCAGGAATCTACCTATCATTAAAAATATGTAGGAACGTACTTTTTTTATTATTGCCTACATGCGTTTCATTATTGCCATATGAACAATCCAGCAAAACGAGGTACGCTACTATGGTAAAATAGTATTCGAATAAGGTACACTTTATAATGCACGACAGTATAATAAAGTTTCCAATAACTTTCTAATAGGTTCTGGCCTATAATAATGTTCAATAAGAAACATAGATATATTCAAAGCAAGTTTTTAATTGAAATACATTATAGTTCCGACATATAGATTTGTTCAAAGTAGCGCCATAGTTAATATTTAATTAATCATCTTTTTTTTTGTTGGAGCATTTAAAAGATGAGAAAAAAACGACCGCATTTGGCATGGAAGAATTTGATTCATCAAAACGATGCGCCAGTTTATTGCAATTGCCAAAATCAATTAATTAAAGTCCGAATTGCTGTTTCACTCATCCTACTCGCCAGATTGAACTCACTCGGAATATGTTTTCTTCCCGAATTTAAAGAAATGGCTCGGGTTATAGTAATCACTTTGGACAAAAGTCTGCCATTTCCTGAGCACATGCACAGCGTTGCATTAAACGCCATGGATCAAGCGACCACTGTGAGAAAACTCATAACAGCGGCGAAAGGGTCTAGTTCTAGTACTTCGAAACGGAAAGTCCTCTTTAGTGCCATCTATTCAGCTATGATGTATGCAGCTCTGGTATGGACAATGACTCTAGAAATCCGGAAAACAGCACAATTTTTATCCAAACCCCAAGGGACCGAGTTTAATAGGTTCCGCCAGAGTGGACAGGACAGTCTTCACAGAGGCTTTGTGCGTAACTGTGGCAATTCTACCCTTATTCATGGCTCTTGAAAGAGCAGAAATGTATAAAGTTTTTTAAGTGCAAGGAAGATTTAAAAGCTGCTCAAGTAGCTGCCTACTAAAGTAGCACAGTCCGACAGAAAAGAAGAGATCTAAGTTCTCAATTAATGCAATGTCCTAATCTAGACACGAAAACTTTGTCCAACTTGGAACGTTTCAAGCGCTCGCCCACCTCATCGTGTGCCCAGTGCGAGAGTCACCAGGAATACACACTCAACATACCATCTTCCACTGCATAGCGTGGAATACGCAGAGGAGACAAGCAGCAGTAATACTTGGGGACGACTTTTCCCCGCTCAACTTCGTGGAAAGAATGACGCAATTAATCTACGACAGGTACATTGCCCAGCAATTATATTCGTCGATTCTGGGAAAGAAAAGATTTGAAAGTGCTCGCAAGTTAATCTGGTTGACGGCTTCCGAGGAGTCGATATAAACCATATACTAGTGACAAGCACTGACTTACAACGCAAAGAGCTGCACATTCACATCTACACTGTAACTTTGGCATCTACATCTCTCCAGTCTCTCGGAAGTAATGCTAGCGTGGTTCCAGGGAGGCTGGTTTTGCCAAGAATTCCGCTGGTGTCCCACCACCTTGTTGGACAAACATTATCTATTGGGCAAGGGATGGGAAGAGCATTGCAAACTTGCATCTTAATAGGTTCCTTACGCACTCATGTTTCGGCACGCGAAAAGAGTCTATGGTCGAAAATTAGCCCGTAAAATCCTCATAAAATAAAACAAAAAATAGATGGGTACCGCTTGTGCTCACGTTGGTACGAAAAACACATTGTGAAGATTTGTTGATCTAGTATTTGGCAATGTCTAAGCGCAATGAAGGTGAATTTTTGCTTGTATTCATTACCATTGATGAAACTTGGGTCTACTATTATACAGTTGAGACAAGACAGTCAGGACAATGGCCTATAAAGGCGAATCGGCACCAAAAGATACAAACACAGTTTTATCCCCCGACAAGGTCATGGCGTGAGTTTTATGGATTACATAAAACTTGACCAACTTCAAAAGGAATAACACTCAACGACGAGTAGTATGGGAAGTTGTAGCATTTTAAAATTGAAAGTATAACTCGACCACATTTTGCAAGAAAGAATTTTATTCATCAAAACGATGCGCAAGCCCATTGCAATTGCCAAGATCAGTTCTCTAAAGTTCGAATTGCTATTTCACGTACCCTACTTGCCAGCTTTACGTCATTCGGACACTGATCTCTTTCAAATCTTAAAGAAATGGCTCCGTAGTCAAAGATTTGCCGACAACACAGAGATGATTGTCGCAGTTGATGGTTATCACTTCGGACAGTTTAGACAAAAATCTGTGATTTTCTGAGCACATTCACAGGGTTGCATCAAAGCCATAGATCAAGCGACCAACTTGAAAAAACTCCTGCCACTTCGAAATGGAAAATCCTCTTTAATGTCATTCATTCAGCTATTCGGTATGCAGCCTGGTATGGGCGTGGGCACGGGCACTAGAAGTCCGGAAATCAGCAAAACTTTAATAGGAGTCACCAGAATGGACAGGATAGTCTTCACAGAGGCTTTGTGCGTAATTATGGCAGTCCCAGTCATAAAGCTCCTGGCTCTGAAAAGAGCAGAAATCTATGAAGTTTGGAAAAAATGCAAGTGCAAGGAAGATTTAAATGCTGCTAAAGTAGCTGCCAGAAGCAGATTATACGCGAAATGGCAAGAGAAGTGGGATAACTCGAGCAAAGGACTCTGACGCTCACCACACATAAAGACATGGCCCGACAAAAACAGGGAGATCTAAGCCCTCACTTAAATCAAGTCCTATCTGGACACGAACACTTTATGTCTTACTTGGAACATTTCAAAGGTTCGCCCACCTCATCATGTGCCCTGTACGAGAGCCACCAGGAATATAGCGTTGAACATACCATCTTCCACTGCTCAGGATGGAATATGCAGAGGAGACAAGCAGCAGTGATACTTGGGGACGAGTTTCCCCGCGAGTTTGGGGACTCCGCTCAACTTCGTGGAAAGAATGACACAATCAAGAATGAGTCAATCAAGACGTGGGATGCCGGCCAGCATTTATGCTCGTCTATTCTGGGAAAGAAAAGAATCGAAAGTAACTCGCAAGTGAATCTGGTTGGCGGTCTCCGAGCAGTCGATACTCGGCGCCCACCAGAATCGGTATAAACCATAAATTAGCATTGCCCTCCTACGCAAAGGGCTATACATTTGCATCTACATTAACTTTAGCATCTACATCTCTCCAGTCTTCCCGAATTAATTCTAGAGAAGCTGATCAGTGAAATGGTCACGTTGAAATGGACACTTAAAGGCCTCACGGGTTGAATGAGTCGGGGATCCGCTCGCGTGACCTTGCTAGACAAGCATATGCTGTTCGGAAATCATTGCGAATTTCCATCTTAATAGGTTTCTCACGCACTCGTATTTAGGCACGCGAGAGGAGCCTGTAGTCACACACTTGCCCTTAAGATCCTCCCAAAAACAAAAAGATGGGTATCGCTTCTGCTCACGTTGGAACAATAAAGATATCGTGAAGATGTGTTGATCGGCTCTTTGGCAATGTTTAAGCGTAACGAGGGCGAATTTTTGCTTCTATTTATAACCATTGATAAAACTTGGTGCTACTATTATACGGCTGAGACATACATAGTCAGGATAATCGGCACCAAGAAGGCCAAACAACAGTTTTATTTTTGACAAGGTTATGACGTCAGTATTCTGAGCTGCACAAGATATAATCTTCATTGACGATCTTCAAAAGGGAAAACAATTATTGACGAAAGTTGAAAGTACAACACGACCGGATTTGGCGAGAAAGAATTTTATTCATCAATACATTGCAGGGTTCCCAAAATCAATTCATTAAAGTTTGAATTGATGTTTTGCGCACCCTACTAGTCTGATTTAGCCTACTCGGAATATGTTATGTTCTCAAACTTAACCAAATGGTCTGATGGTCAAAGATCTTCCGACAAGAAAAGAAAAGCTTGCATAGCTCGACAAATGCTTAAAGAAGGGTGTTGAGCAACAGCTATTGAGCAACGTTGTCCATTCGATGACCTTAATCTTTCTAGTACTGATTCTACTAAACTTATTCGGCTCTCCTATTCTGAACTTCTAGTGCTACTTCTGTTGATTAGTTTTCCATCTCCAAAATTCATTTCCTGTCAGAAACGTTATGACATACTTTTACTCGTCAGATTTAGCTCACTCGGAATATGTTCTTTGTTCAAACTTAAAGAAATGGCTTGGTTGTCAAAGATTTGTCGACAACAAAGAGGTGATTTCTGATTGTTATTTTGCAGAGCTCAGGACGTACTTAAAGGCAGATATTAAAGCTACTTAGCATCATTGGAAAAAGTGTGTACAGAGTACTGTATTGATAAATCAAGAGGGATTTTTCGAAAACTTGTGCTGATTAAAACATAATTAAAATCGTTTGTTTGTTGACGTACGTGTAGAGTAACAATTATTTATTAAAGCGCACTGAATAGCTATTGCATTGTTTCACAATAGTTATTCATACGTTTTCAGAAAAAAGAAAACTCATTTCTAGAAATTTGATTTCGTTTAGGCTTATGTTCTAAATTGTCGCATGATTCAAGTAACAGTTGCATTCACATACTCATAACTTAATTTCAAATTTTCGAGAATATTTCTTAGTGCTAGATTTGCGCTGTAGACATTTCGAACGACACTATACTCCTTTTAGATGTATTTTTCAAGTAAAAATTTTCCCAACTCCGCAAAGTTAAATTCTTATATTCAAACACCTGGAGTCAAATTTACAATGAATTGAAATCAATTTTTACCATAATAGAACTTCACTGGTAATTCTCCTCAGCTGACATTCACGACATATCATTATAATCAACAGCTTTGAATTTCTGATAATTCGGGGACACATAACGGTGCAACAGTGGACCCTCCCAAGGTAAGGATTTTAGTAAAAAATATTCAGCATTGTACAACATGATACTGACTTAACATTTCATTCGCCACTTACTAGGACCAGTTAATTCAAATCGGAACAGGCAGTCATTTTTGCCTATGGATATGATGAACCATACATATTTCATAAGAAAATAATAATTGAATTAATGGCCATCTTTAATCTGATAGCCAACTTATATAGAAACAAGTAATAAACGAACATGAACAGTTTTTTTACTGTATTATTATATATTATATACCTCAGTTTATCATTTCATTTCTGTGAACGCATTCTTTTGCATTGATCAGATAGAATACAGGGAATCCCGAATACAGGGGTCAGATAGAACACAGGGTACTCTAATAGTATACAGGGAATCCCGTAAGTATACCTATATTTGATATTACTATATTTTATATTCACTTCTTCATTCCTATATTCCAACATTTATACTTTCCACATTCGTGCAAAATCATCTCACTCGATATTGACTTTTCCACTCCAGTTATTCTCTTCGATACTCTCCATTTACATTCTGTCTTTTACACCCCATTCTTCTGCTTCATATAACAACATACTTTGTATAGTTTGCATACAAACTTCTCTTATTATGATTCTCTTTCTCACCAACTCCCAAACTTCCTTTCCCACACACATCTTAACCTTTCCATTGCCATTCTTGGGTTATTCATGTACATTGTAGTTCCCATTATAATTTAACATAAAACCTAATTCACAAATTCCGTCTCGTTTCTGCCTTGTCCTTTTTGCCTTTCCTCCCTTTCTTACACTCCATTACTCCATCTTCTTACACTCCATCACTTTCGTTTTTTTCCTCATTCGCCTGCAATGCTCTTTTCACCACTTACCTACTTAATTATTTCTTTCATTTCTTTTTTCATTTTTGCCATACACACAAAATCATCTGTATATCCCAATGACCATACCTTCTTTCCCATCGTACTATATGAAAACTCGTAAGAAACTCGTTTTTTTTGTTCTTTTTTAATAATAAACATCCAAACTTCTGCAAGAAATTAACCTACTTATTTCAAATGAATTAGATGAAAGCTGAACATAATATTTATTTTTGTTGTGAACGCTACTTCTTACATAACTGGAAAACAAATACGTCCAGCTGTTCGTAGCAAAATTAAGTTGTAAAATGAATATCCGTGAATTCTATAATTTGCATGACAAAATTCCGTTTGAACTATGCGTTTCTTTGTACTTCTACTTGGAAATGTTTTCACTAATTATTAATATCTCCTATATGTAAAATAGGAATAAAGTAGGGCCTACTTCCTAATATTGCTTGAGCATCTGTATAACCTTGTAGATTTTGATTATGTAGCTGATGAGAATTAACGTACATATCGCTTTTGAGTAGAAATCAGCTATTCAGCAGACTATACCATTTTAAGTGGTGTACCACAAGTATTTGTTCTCGGACCCATACTATTTCTATGCTCTATTAGTGGCATGTCCAAATCAACACTAAACAGAATTAAATGACACCAAATTTGTTAGAACACTGGTCTCAGCTGTAATAGTATTTGATGCAGTAAATTTACCTCGCAAAACAATCTTAAGATCACAATACGGGGGATGCGCCATTTTTGTGCCCATTTTGAAAAGTTGTCTTATGATGATTGTAGATGACGGTTTGCAGTTTTCGCTTTTAGAGACCATGCGCAGTAAGCTGTGTCATCAGCATACAGAGCACTATGGGTACCTGGAGTGGTTAGGGGTTGAAGGTCCTAGCAGTACATGATGTACAAAAGAGGAGCAAGGACAGACCCTTGTGGCACGCTAGCTTGAAGTTGTATAGATCTGGAGAGCGTGTCTCCAATTTTAATTTGTGTGGTGCGGTCGGATAGATATGACTGGACCATCTTCAGTGTATTGGGATGAAGGATATGAAGTTCATGGAGTTTACGAACTAGCCCAGCATGCCAGACAGAGTCAAAAGCATGAGAGATGTCTAGAAATACTGTCAAAGCACAATGGTCATTGTTAAGTGCTCATGAGATATATGTTTGAAATTTTAGGAGAGAGTCCATAGTAGAAGCGTGATGCTCTCAAACCAAACTGGTTCTCTGGGTGAACTTTGTTCATCTCTAGACAGTTACGTAGGCGAGATGTGTAGATTCTTTCGAATGTTTTTCCTAAGACGTTAAGAAGTGTAATTGGTCGATATGGTAAAACATGTCTAGGGTCTTTGCGAGGTTTAGGACTCATGACCGTTTGGCCAGTTTTCCAAACTATTGGGAAGTGCCCCAATAAAAGACATTTATTGTATATCTCGGTTAGGAGCGATATAGTCTCAGCAGGAGACTATATCGCTCTCCTGCTGAGATATCGGAGGATACGACGAGTTAGAGCGTCTTAACCAGGAGCGGTGTTTTTGCCTTTATTTAGAGTTTCAGATACATCATCTTGGGTGATAGGATATAGAATGTCGTCCTGTGCAGGGAAATCTATGATTGATGTGTGGCGAATGAACAAATCGTTTACCAGAATGTTTGTTTCCTCAAGAATATTGGGCTCGAAAAGTAAGTTATTAGGTGCTTTATACGTGTTTTCCAGATAGTCAGCGAAAAGTTCAGATTTAACAGTGGAGTTATTTAGAATTTGACCCTGTTTATTTGGGTGGAACTTTGGAACAGTCTTTTGACCCATAAGATGTTTTGGAATTTTTGCCAAAATTGTTTACCGCGGTAATTGAGTTTTGATGTGGCTTCAACCCAACACTCTTCCCTACACGCAATTTTATTGCTCCGAACAAGAGCATTGAGTCTGTTCCACTCAGATTTAATGGCAGGGTCTCTCTGGGCAATATACCGACGATAAATTCGCCTCTTCTCTCGTAATGTTAATGATATCGGGAGAAAGAGGATGCCTATTTCGGAATACAGTTTTCAGAGGGATACTCTCTGAAGCTGAATTTTGTATGATTTCAGATAAATTGGCAACAGTGGTGCCTATTTCAGAAGGGGTACTCATAGGTAAGTTTGGCGGGGTATTTTGTAAAATATTATTTTGAAAGTGTTGCCAATTTGCATTTTCCATATCACATATAGTGATTTGAGATGGTGGGGGAATAGGCGCTAAATCTAAGCTAGTTTTGACCAGAAGTGGATAATGGTCTGATGTGACTGAGCGCCGCATCGTCTTTTGTACTTTGCTCATGCGTGGTGGGAATTGGAGGGTCGATACACCGGGCGGGTACACCGGGCGGATCTCCTCAGGTATTTTGGGAACCTCTTGTTTTTGGGACAATTTATGGACCATGCCGCATACCTGCCACCGCAGTTCGGATGGGTTTGCTCGCATGCGCGAGAGTGGTGTTGCTAGCCGCATTTTGGGCAACTCAGCTTGTTTTGGCACTCGTTTACCGAGTGGGCGCTAGCAAAGCACTTGGTGCATTGCTTGGGGCTTGGTGTCGGGTTGCGGGATGACTCCGCAGGGTAGAGGCGTCCGTATAGATACTAGGCTCTGTGTAAAAGAGAGGCATATCTAGTACGGTCGTTTGTGATCACACGGATCAAATTTAGTGGTTTGTTGGTTTGACGAGAAATGACTCAAAACACTTTGAGGTCCTGGGAGCCAGTGGATTCGAGGGCCTCTTCCATCTCTTGGACTGAAATGTCCTGGGTTACTCCCTTGATTACAAGGGAGTAAGAGTGGTTGGTGACTTTTTAGACGGCTGCGCGTTTCGGAAACGCGGTTGGAAGGTTAGATCACGATAGCCTGTGAGCTGTTGGAAGGTTATTTTGGGGGGTTGAAAGAACGGGCTCCATGGCCATGATGAGTGCCGTTTTGTTGGCGTTTACTTTAATGGTATTCACCATGTCCTTAAGGAGGGTCAGCTGTCAGAACGATTTTTGTGAAGAGTGGAAGTCTGGGAGGTTTCTTACGACATATTCGTAAGAGCATTGTTTTGTGGGTTCTGGGTAAAACTCCCTTGTAGAGGAGTAGGATGAGGCTGGTCTGGAGGTTCTGTGGTTTGGAGACGCAATGGTGCTTGTTTTTCCTTGTGGTGGTTGGTGTGTTTTCACCTTGTTTTGATTGTTGTCTGCAGGTGCTGAGCCTGCAGACGAAGTTGGTGGCTTATTAGGCCTTTGAGTTTTGGCAAGCGGGGGTCGCCTTGTAAGCGGCCTGGAGGTGAGAAGTTGAGAGCTTGTATAAGCTCTAAGTGGCTCTTGTGTGGCCCATTTCTGTGTCTGGAGTTTTTGGCGGCCCGAGGCGGCGAAGTATTTTTGGTGTGAGAGTGAGCACGAGTGAGAAGGCCCTACGACCACCAACTGTGGCAGCTACCTTTATGTTGTTTTCTTTCTTCTTGCTTCTTAAGGCGGATACTAGACCACGCCGCTGAAATAGAAGAGAATAGAAAACAAATAAGAATTAAATTCTTATATCTCTTCCTTAGAATTTAGTACTTTAAAGCGCTCTTTATGATAGCTTATTAATAATAAGCTTATTTATCGCAGGTAGCTGATGGTTTTCGGTATAATCCTTCGCCTGTCTTTTTTCGCTCTGTGTGACGCCTCTAATGGATATATTGTACGCCTGCTTTTTCGAACTCTGCGTGACGCTTCGTAGCACAGAGATATTATGGTAACTTAGGTAGTTGCAGGTATATCTCTCCGCTAAGGATCTGTTAAGATGCGTGTCTGAATATATAATGCCATGAGCTGAATAACATTCTAGCTTATATTAAGAAATCGAGTGTGCTTCCCTCAGCAGGATAATTGGTGTACTAAGCTCGCCCCATCCTACTTTTACTAATTGAAATTCTTTTATAACGTGCTCCCTCTCTCTCTAAATCACAGGACATAGCCTAAGTAATTTTTTCATTTTTCTCCTGACCTCATATTTCTTCGTATGGTAACATATCTCTTCAGCCCGCAGCGATCTAAGATAATAGCCGAGGCCATATACGTATGCTCCTGAGAATATATATATA
>WYDF02118450.1:0-10204 GCA_009867245.2 Adranes taylori
CTTTTGTCTTTTGTCTTTTGAACTATACTTAGTCAAGGTGAAGCTAGGAGAGCCGAGAAACACGAGCAAAGCTGTCTATATTCTCGCTCTTCGACATGTTTAGAGCGGCTTTGTGAGAGTGTAAAGGAGCTATAAAAATTTATTATTGTAAGGAATTAAATTTATTTGACGATTTATTATACACCGATAATATTGCCTGAGAGCTTGTTTTACTATTTTGATAATAGAATATCGCAACAAGGTTCATGTAGTGTATTTTTCTTCATCCACCGTATCTCTTATTTTTCCTACTAAGCGAAATATTTGGAAAACGATACGGAATTTGTTCTGTATTGATTTTACCCCATTACTGCTGGCTTTCCTGCTTTTTTGTTCAAACCATAGCTGAACAAAGAGACAAGGTATTTTCTTCACAAAAAGGAATATTTGGCAACTGGTATTAAATAGCTTAGCTATTCATCATCAGGCCTATAATTTGCAATATAATTGGCTTCCTGTGATTTACATATTAAAGAGTAATAACTAAATATAAGGGAATTGATGAGGTTACTTAATATAGTATTTATTATTTGAACAAATAATGTCCAAGCTATTTTCTCTAATCGACAAATTTGACATTAATATTTCACCTAATGTTAATAAAGTGATTTTCAAGCAGTGAACAAACACATGGTTTTTGATATAACTGTTTCGGCCACATCTTTCTCCACATTCAAAACAAGTACACCGCATGCCACGCCATAGAATGTTCTAGTAAAAGGTCAGAGTGACACACGAAACATTTGTATAGTTTTTCGTCAGTATGAATAAGCTTGTGTTTATCCAAATTACTTTTATACCTGAAAGCAGACTTGCATTCCAAATACCTACATGGTTTCCCGCCAGTATGAACAAATCTGTGCCAATTTAAATTCCTTTTCTGAGCGAAACGGAAATTGCATTCCAAACATTTGCGTGGTTTTTGTCAGAAGGAATAAGCTTGTCACTATTCAAATACGATTTATGTTTGCAAGTAGTCTCACAACCTAAACATTTGTATGGTTTTTTGCGAGTACGAATTAACTTTTGTCGATTTAAATGCGATTTATATTTAAAAGTGTGAATCGCATCCTAGACATGTATATACTGATTTGGCAGTTTTTATGCCTATTTATATGAGTTTTCTGTTTAAAACTAGAATGTACTTTAACACATCTGTATAATTTTTCATTGTTATACATACACTTGTGTGTCCTTTAGATGCTTGTTTATGCATGTTTAGATACATACACTTGTGTCTCATTAAAGAATATTTACCTGTGGAACCAGAACCATACGGCAAAAACCCATCTGGCCTCCCGCTTGTACAAACCTCCATACTTTCCATCAAAGCGCTGTCATGCGCCAAACTAGCATGTAGAACATTTCATTCTGGCACGGTTTCCAATCCGTCTACAGCTTTTACAGTTCATCATCTACAAGGTCAATTTCAATGTCCACACCTAAGACCTCGTCCGCAAACTCCAGACTTGTTTCTCCATTTAACGACATCGCAGCCTTCCTCGAACTCATGTTAGAATCAGAAATCAAACATTTGCATGATTCCTCACTATCACAAACACGCTCGTTATCAATCAAACCGGCTGCACTGCCAGAACAAGATTGGCTTTTCAAACAATTGTATGGCACTCTGTTCCTATGAACCTACACCTCCGCCATCGAAACACCATCTTGCATAAAATCAGCATTAGACTCGAACCAAGCCTTTTCGCGACCCACTAGATTTTTGGTCTCGTTTATAAATTCGTCTTTAATTACCACCTGCTAGTGACCACTCGGCAACAGTTCACCATGCACAACAACAACTCAAATGTTCAGGTCAGATTCATCGCCTGAACTATGCTCTGTAATTTCCACATCTGCCGGATCCGCTTTTATCAATTGTACTTCCATCATCCTACATATCTACGCTTTCTATAGGGAAACATTTATAGGGAGAAATATTGACGAACACTTTGATTACCCGAACCCTCTTACACACTCTACTAATAAACATTTATCAACTGGGATATCACATCCACAGGAAATAACAAACATTTGCGACCACAGGATACAACTTACTTAATATATATTGTAACCGATTTTAGTTACAATATAGAAGTTACAATTATAAGTACGCTGATCAATTCTCTTATTTTTGGTTATAGATTTTCTCTTCTCAAATTGTTCAGCATTACTTTATCAAACATTACTCTTTAACATGTGAACTCCAGCGAAACAATTAAATTGCATATTAAATGTCTGATGATGATACAAACTATTTGAAACCGGTTGCTAAATAATTCTTTTTGAGAAGAAAAGACTTTTATTTATTATTAACTCTAAATAACTAAATTATAACTCTAAATTATTTTGAGAAGGAATTATCATTATCATCAGTGGTCTCGCATGAATCATTCTTATTCGATGTGTCATTTATGGCATCTACCTCTTCCTATAAATTTTGTTTCCATAGGTTTCCGGCGAAGAGCCGATTACTGTACTTTAGAACGATTACTGTACTGATCGATTACTGTGTTTCGTAAATTGTCTGTATGGTTTATTGACAGCTACAACTCAAACTTTGTAAGTGTGAAATCATTCCTCCTGAAATTATCACCATATAAGTATTCAAAAATTCAATATTTTGCTTCACCTTAGGTGTGAGGTGACTTCGAAATGTATCAAGTAAAAGCATGGTGCGAAGTTTTCTTAATACTACAGGACGCTGCCCCATATAATTTTTTAACCAATCCAATACCAGTTCCTTTCGTTACTAATTTTTTTCTTGAACACGAACAATCAATCCAAGCGGCATCTTTTCTTTTGGCATAGGTTTTTGTTTTATCACAATTAGAGGAAGTTTTCGGCCATCTGTGGTAAGTCTCATTACCAGTTGATTTTAACAGCAGAGGCTTTTCATCGATTTTATATCTGACAGTATATTACGGGTGTTTTGGAAGCTTTAGAAGATGATGCTGAGAAGCGAACAACTCAGCAGGAAAATATTGAGATAATATTTGAACAACTACTACGCGCCGTATTTGTTCCATATTTTGTTGCCCAAGACGGTAATTCATTTCTAGCATATCATATTTGTATGAAGCTTGTCCATTGATAGCTTTGTCGGCTGCTCTCGAGCATTGGTGATGGATTTATCATTATCATCAATAGAAGCACTTTTAGTCGATGCATCATCTTTGCTAGTTTCCCTTCCCATAAACTTTGATCCAATAGATTTTGGACTAAAAGCCAATTACTGTAGATGTTTCGTGAATTATCTGTAAACGGTTTATTGACAGCTATATTCATTTGATCTACATTTGGAGAATTTATTTGGAGAAGGAATAAAAGGAAAAATTCAAATATGAAACAAGAAATACCTAATTAGGTAAATTGTATTACAACACACCTGATTTTTTATTCGTACTCGCTTGAATAGTAGTGGTGTCGCTTGAATCATAGTGCCTCTTCTCAAAAACTTTTTTCCCATAGATTTCTGGCTAAGAGCCAATTACTGTACGATGATTACTGTACGGCTAAGAGCCAATTACAACCAATTATTAGGACGATGTCCCCATACAACATGTAACCAGTCCATACCATACCAGTAATTATCGAACAACTGTTATGCACTGCCGTAGAAGTAGACCTTCCCAGTTTATCATTCGTATACATCTACTCATACTTGCTTTAACTTTAGTTCTTCTGATGCCCAAACCTTTCTAATGCTTTGAAATTTCCAATGCTTTTAAATTGACCGCATCACGCATAATTGGTAATACCTCGTTTCTTTTGTCTACTACAAAATTAAGTATGGGTTGTTCTAACTTTTCAATCCTACCAGATTTGGGCGATGTTCTTATGGAATTTCCACATTTACATTGCTCCACATTTTGTTGCTACATTTTGACAACGTTAGCTATGAGAAAAATGGCTTGTGAGATCATCGCAGCCGCCGGTCAGAGATGGGATCGAATCGGCGGAGAAGAGCTATTCAACGGGGAGCTTTAGGGGCTTTAGAGGCCGCGGAAATGTCGTACCCCGCCAAAATCCGCAATTGCTTATAGTATCTGGAGGAATTTGCTCCAAAGATGGGAAGCTTAAAATTAATGAATTGATCGGGGGTTCGGGGGTCACAGCCAACTTGGGTGTCACAGCCGCCGGTCAGAGATGGGAGCGATTCCTCTTCGGTGCCAAGAAGCTGAAGAACGTAGAGTTTTAGGGGTTTTACAGGCCGCGGAAAGTCGAATACTACCAAAATCCGCAGTTGTTTATAGTATCTGGAGGAATTTGCTTCAACGATGGGAAGCACAAAATTAATGTATAGATCGGGGGTTCAAGACGTATACCATTGCAACATTATCGTGACTATCGTTCTTCCGTGTGCCCAACAAGTTTTCAGTGATGAGAAATCGACGTTTCAATAAGGCTCAATGCAGAATCATAAGTCTAAAACCACGCAACCGTCGGGTAAGGCACATTTTCTGTGTTTCGTCTCATCTGCAGAATGGCCGAAATGAATTGGAAGCAAAGGTCTGTGGCACACGACGCCACAAACGTTTGAGGTCTATGAAGCAATGTTCGCGCCAAGGATGGATTAACAAAATATTTGTCAACGTTTTTCCTGCCAAGTATAAATATATTCCAAAAAAGGCTTGAAACTAAAAGTTGTTGAATTTAAATGTATTGAAATCTCTGCAATCTCTCTATGCCATCAGAGCACTTGCAGTCTTATTCAAGCTGGCTACAGCTACCGAATGCTTCATATGCACCTTGTGTGCCGCTTTCTGTTGAGCGGCAATTATGGTGTGTTTGCAACGGGGAATAATTTTTTGATGCCTACTCCCAAAACACGAAACGTTGCGCGGATACAGATTCGGATAATTACATGGTTTCAAGTAGTGTGCAAATGATAAGTACAATACTGAGAAACCCACAAAGTAATATGATCCGTAGAATTCAAAAGAAGGGACGGAAGCATTTAACAAGTACTTTACAACAGCTCCATTTAAAATGCTAAGAAAGAATCAGAGCACAAGGATAATAGAATCAATGACATTCAATCGGAATACGTCGGTACTTTTATCCCACTCCGCAAACAACATGTTCTTAGTGGTATGAAAAGTAAGACATAAGTCCCGAGGAAGACATGGTGGCATACCATGAAACCTTTCAAAGGAATTTGGAAAATGTATAGCTAAACTGATTACACATCTAGTCAGTTCCGTATTTGAGAGGGGGCAATTTCCGAATCAACTGAATCACTCGAATCTCTTGACTTTGATCATCACCAGTCTCTTCATTGTCTATTTTATTATCTTCAATACGGCGCAAAAGTTCCTTCTTACATATTTTACCCCCAAATTGTCTTCTATTTTCTTCTATTACGTTTTTCTCTACCTAAGCCATCAAAATTTTTTTGATCACTTTTTTCGTCATCGATTGGATTATCTTCAATTAGATCTATAAATTGTTCTCGTAATCTTTATCTCCTTCTTTTTCTTATGAGTTATCTGTAACAGATTTGGTCGTATTTAGCTTTTCCCGTTCAAGTGGGATTTATTCTTCCTCCTCCTCACTTTCATGGGATAGATGAGACATGTTATCCGATAACAGATTGATAGTTGTTACCTAGGTGTTATTGAATCAAATTTGACTCAAAACCTGTCTTTCGGTCTATTTTGTCTAACCTTTTCTTCTATCACCTAAATGATGTATGACACTGCATTCTAAGAATCTGTGTCGCGTAGTATAATTTTGCCTAACTTTCTAGAGATTCCTACTTTGCTTACTATATTTTCCATTTTTTCAGATTGCTTTGCCCAGATTCGGCAGTGGACCAGGGTGTTTTAAGCCTTATCTTCACTGTTTCCATATGTCCCGTATTGTACGCTTTTTCGAATGCCACACAGATATTTAGTGAAGAAACTGTGTCTTTTTAGCGTTTGCGTTGTACAGTAATTCGCCCTGTGGACGCTCTATCCATATTTAATTATGACAAATTATTTTGTGAATCCATTGACCCTTTATGGACGCATCCCATTTTCATGTATTGCTTTAAGGCTTAGTTCTTTTCTCTTGTGACAGTATCCTGTACGCTAAAGTTATGGCGTTCATTGTGTTTTATCAAACAATGTTTTAAAGGTTTTTCTTTTTGATTGCCTCTTTGATCCAATAGGATCTGCCTACAGAATTATCTATGCTACAACGATATACAGTAGTTTCCGTCTAGGTGCTTTCAGACCTCCTATCCCTGGAACGAGTCTCGGTTTTATTGGTTACTTTCTTTATGTGTTGCGCAAGCCGAGTTCTTCGTCAATTGTGACACTGAGGTATTTAATCTCAGAGACGCATGTCATCCGCCATATTGGTTTTTCAAATGATAGATGTCAAATTCAATGCATACTAGCTTAGCATTAAAAATTATTTATTTACCAACGACCATAATCTCCATTTTCATATTATTTATCAACATAAATGAACGACCTCCACGTGTATACATTATTTTTTAATGAATCACCCCATTATTATCCACAACAACCACAGAGCGCCATCTACCACTAAATTTACAATATACAGCAGCAATCTGCCAAATTTAGGTTAACCAACAGCACGCATAGTGTTCGTTGGCGAGCATTCGCGCTCGTGAGTATGTGTATAGTTTAGATATGTCGTGAGATGTTCGCGTTCGTACCCAATAGCATGTTAAAGATATGTCGCAAGATGTTCGCGTTCGTGAGGAGGTTCGTATCTAGCTCTCTCGGTTTCCTTCAGGTTTTGTTGTCCTGCCATCATTACGATGTTGTCCATGAGTCGTCTGTTTATTAGTGGAATGACTTTCGCTGTATACATAGCCAATTCCAGTCTGTTATTCTTTAGGCACCGATTTATTCTTGCTAGCGCAGCCTCTATATTAAAATTAGTTTCTCCTTCTGTCCTATCAGTAATTATCATAAAAGTTCCTGCTGCAAATTTAATTATCGCAACTCCTGAAGGCATTTTGAATTGTAGCAATGGCTTGTACATTCAGTTCCAAAGTGTTGGACCTAATATAATTCCTTGCGGTACGACCGCTGCTTTATAGCATCTCAACAGTTTTTTCCTCATCTGTCATACATTATCACTATCTGTTGGACTGAAACAGCAAATTTTACTACGCTTAAAATTTTTCAGATCATATTACAATTGCAGACTAAGACCTCTTTTGTGCTTGAGAGACACTGTCCTAAAACATATACACATATAGTCATTACATCGTTCAAAAGGGCTAAAAAATAACTGAAACACCTAAATCCTTTAGGAAATGAGCTACGCAACTCAAATCCTTCTAGCATAAAACAAGAGCAATGTAGCGAAACAAAGATCAAGGACTTAGTCATCTTAGACATTTAAAGTCTATTTAAGTAACGCAAATATATAGGATTTACATTTTACTGTATAATAATAGATGCTTTTAAAAGTTATGAGACAAAATAAGGGTAGTATAAATCAGTGCTGTTAAAACATTCAAGCTGTAGAGAAAAACTCGGAGTAAGTTTTTTTATTCGTACTCTATTGGTGCTCAGTTATGCATAATTAGGGTTTCTATATTTTGCTAGATAATTAAAAATTAATTAAAAAGCATAACCTCAAAATATTTGTTTATAATCAATACGAACACCGACGATGAGCCCCCAAAGCAGATTCCGAAGCCCCAAAATTAAAAAATATATATTTAGCGCCACATCGAATTAGTTTGATCAAAAATTCAAATCGGGGAACCCCCAAAATGACAGACCGTAAATACCCTGTTATCTGCCATTTTGGATTTAGGAATGACAGCTGTCAAACTACCAAACAATCAAAATATTTTTATACTGTGCTTCCGGTTTCTCTTCAGGCAGAAATAAAACAATTTTGTTTAAAAATTTAGAATTTGAATTTATCTTATAAATTATTTCTGTCTGAAATTGTATTGGATTAAAACTGCTAGCAAGCTAAAATTAATAATGAAGTACAATTTTTTATAAAAAAAAGTACAAAACTTGAGGAAATATAATTAACTATCAGAAAATATAAAAAGTAAGTTATTTTGTGATATGACAAGAATGGCAATTAGCGAATCAGTAGACTAGAATTAAGAAACATCTCAATTTAAATAGCTCCGAACAAGTGATTGGGGCGCATAGTAGGTTTATATAGTCTTAGACTGTCGTAACCCTTTTAGTTATGGTCACCCTCGCGGGTGCATTTAACGTTCATCTATTTAGAAAGCTATCCATTGAGACTAGGTTTTACAGAAAGCTTTTAATACGAAAATTAACGACAAAGTATTTTCTGCATAATAGTTACAGAACAACCTGATTAATGGGTAAAGTTTCGTAAGTACTCATGGCAATCAGAAGTACTCTAACCTGCTCCCCCCGTGAGTAAATGGACACTCAATATGTATAAGAAAGTATAATAGAGTAAAGAGAACGAGATTCCATGGTTCTAATCATAACATAGACAGATGAAAACAAAGGGAGGAAGTATTATTTAACAAGACCCCGTTAACAGAAAAAGAAACTCTGGCAAAAATATCAAAAACCTAAAAGACCAGAAGATTATGAAGCCTACAGGATCCAACGAGCTCAGTCAAACTTGCAGTAAGAGCAGCCAAGAGGAAGTCATGGGATGAATTTGGGAAGTTTATGGAACAGTCATCACAAAAAAACCAAAAGCTCTTGTACAAGATCCTATAGAACATACGGAAAGGGAGAGGCAGTCCCTTGAAGTTCGTTAAGGGTAACGATAGAAAGCTACTTACAGATAAAGTCAAAGTCATGAAGAGATGGCGACAATATTTCCAGGAGCTTTTAGAATGTTGAGAAGAGCAAAACAATGTCATCAATCAAACTCATAAACTAGGAAAAATCGAATGATAATGGTTCAGTAATAAAGCTGAAGAAATGAGCATGATTATTGAGAAGATTAAGCTGAAAATAGCTCCCGGACACGATGAGATCTCACCAGAAATGGTAAAATGCATGAGAGCAGATGAGCAGTGTATACTACTACGAGTTCTGCTACTGGGGTGGCATCTTAAAAAGATCTCAAGGGATTAGAAACTTTCTATCATAATTCCAATTTTCAAGGAAGGCGACAATAGAGAGTGCGCTAATCACCGAGAAATATCGTTGCGCATTGTGCCGGGGAAAGTTCTCGCGGATTCTGGAGATGCGTCATGGAGAAAGGGTGACAACGAGCTGGCGGAAGGACAATGCGGTTTAGTAGTGAACTCAGCACTCAAGATCTAATCTTTGCAATGAGGCGAATCAGCGAAAAAGTCGTCCAACCTGAAGGAGACATTCATGTTTGGTACCTGGACCTGGAAAATATGTTGAGTAATGGAAAAACGCAAAGTGGAGAGCAATCTTGTCAGGGTCATCAAAACTTTTATCACAACTGCCAGATGCGAACTTAAACCAGACTCGAACTGCTGGAACAACTTCAGCTGAATTTAGTATGAGTACCGCTGTGAGGCGGGGAGACATTCTTTCCCCTTACATCTTCATAATATACATGGACGGCCTCATCAAGAGCAGTAAGGATAGATGGAAAGCTTTACTGTGGGGAACTGGAGAATGAAACCCATTGCAATATGAACTCTGCCGACGATGCGGCACTATTTCTGTGCCAGAAACATGGTGATCAGCACAATGATGACGAAGTCTATGGTGATCCCCCGGCACCTAAAGCTACACACTATCCGACTATGGGGACAAGCCTTAGGACATTAGACTGGTTCAAATACATTAGGATTACTGTTTCCCATGATGGAAAAATCGACTCAGAACTCAAGAAGCAAACAGCGACGGCAGGGAGGCTGTTTCAGGTTTCATAGACAAATATGAGATCAGCCAGGTGACCAAACTAATTGTGTATAAATCAGTGTACCTCCCTATCCCGACATATAGCTTGGAGTCTAGGACGCTGCCAAGTAGACATCAGAGTTTGCTACAAGCTACCTACAGTTGAGCTACCTACTGAAAGTATAGAGGAAGACTACACGGGAGATGGTGAGGATCCAGACTATCCGGAACACTTTGAATGAAAAACCTCTCAGTGTGAGAATAGAAGAAATGGATGGTTGGATGGTGGCCCAACCAACTTGGATGTTTGGGCCACATAGCACGAATTCCAGAAACTAGATACCCAAGAA